>JASDQU010373982.1:23336-59419 GCA_032191745.1 Picea mariana | reverse complement strand
ACAGCCTTGAGAATCCCCGATTCTCAAGTTGTTCGTATGATATCATTAATACAAGATCTAGAACTAATCTTGTAATCCAAAACATGTAACAGCAGGTGTAACAACTTTCAAGATTGGTGGCATTTGTTGCAGCAGTCACGTAACAGCTTTAGGATCGATGGCATTTGATCCAGCAGTCGTGTAACAATAGAATCGGTGGCACTTGTTGCAGAAGTTGTGTAACAACTTCCAGTATTGGTGCATAGCTGTAACAACTTCCAAGATTGACGCATAGCTGTAACAGCTTCCAAGATTGGTGCATAGCTGTAACAGCTTCCAAGACTGACGCATAGCTATAACAGCTTCCAAGATTGGTGCATAGCTATAACGACAGCGACCACTTCTTCAAGACTTGGTTGTTCTATACATTTCGATCATTAGTTGAATCATTTTATGGGTAAAACATGTGAAACATTACCAATCTATCATGCTAAGCAAACGAAAATATAAAAGCAAGATGAATGATTCATACCTTGGGAAAAATGGTCTTAGCATGCATTATAGTAGGCATTAGCTTAGAAATGATAAGGTTGAATGGGCAAAAGATGTGGTGAAAAAGGGACATTTCTGGGTCCTAACACCATCCATCCTCCTTATACAATCCATTCTTTTCCCCTATATTGACATGATGGTTTTGAGGATAACATACTGGGAATAGTGCACTTAGAGTCAAAGTAGAGGAACCCAGGCGAGGTTCGTGGAGCGACGCTAGCAAGATTCAGGTTGTAACTTCCAATTTTGTTATTAATAAAAGAAAAACTTCTTGTACCAGATATTTACATCTTTATGTTCACATTTATAAATGATTTTCATGAATATCTAGACTTTTGTATGATCTTTATAGTTATGCATATGTTGTCATAGTTTTTTTTTCAATTTTTTTCAAGTCGACTTTGGGAGGAGGCCTGCAATCTTGGAACAAACGACAACAGGAAGAGATCGAAAATAGCTGGAAGGATTTAAGGTACACATTTCGATCTTCTCTCTCTTCCCTTAATTATCATTAGATCTTGTTGGATTTGGGTAGAATATAATATTTTCTATCTTTTAAGGTGTCAAGTCTCTGCCCAGTCTCTAGACTCGGATTAGGGGGATTTTTCCCCATAGAAGAATTCGTGACTCCATTGGGGAGTCTCTCTAGGTTCCATTTAGGAGATTCTTTTTGGTCTTGAATTCCTATTATTTTATATGCTTTCTGAGTCTGTAAGAGTCTCTGGTCACCTTCTAGGTGTTTCTAGTTTTCCTAATCTGGATGATCATTCTAAACTTTATCTCTTTTTTGAGTTAGTTCAGCAATATACATGTTCTATTCTATACCCAACACACATACATAGGTGCCTTGTGTTATCCCAAAACGTGTACATCTGCAGTCTGTCTGTGAAAAGCACACATACCTATTCTTTTGAAAAGTTTTTAAAACAACTTTATCTTTATTTTCAGGAAACCTTTTGGTATCTTAGGTTCTTCTGAGTACTAGAAACCTATGTTAACAATTGTTGAGAGAGTTTTTAGTCTCATATTGTTTATGAAGTTGTAAAGAAATATTTTTTGTTTTCTTTGTTTCTTTATATTTGTTGTCAAGGTTAAGGGTCTACTTGTAAGCTCTAGGTTCTCCTTTGGATTCTGTTGAATCCCTTCTCTCAGGAGGTGGTTTAGGACCTGATTCAGTCTTTGGTTTGTCATCCTTCTCTCTTGTTATGCTTTGAAAAGAAACAATAAAGTTGTTTGTTATTTTCATTTCATAATCATATAAAAAGTTAAAAAAAATTGTAGTTTCTTAACTGCATTTGCATCTTACTTTGCATGTTTGTTTGGTTTTAATAGCCTAGGTTGTTTTTATAACCGAAAAGAGTTATCAACCCAAAGTTCCTTCTCATATTCTTCCTTGCAATTTTAAGTAGTTGCATTGCATTTGGAATGAAAAATAATTCTAGGAAAGATTGCATATTAGGATCTTGGTATTTATTTTGAAAAGTTTGCACCTTGAAAGTTAAAAAAGCCAAATATTCATTTGTAGAACGCAGTTTGTTTTCAATTGCATTTAAAGCACAATGTTATAAAAGCTCATTAACTATTCTCTTTCATCTCTCAAATAACATCACGAGTTTCACTTCCGTACCCCTGAGTAATTAAGGCACTAAAATTAACGCTTAATGTTAAAATCAATTAGACTTTTTTTTAATAGGGTACACCAATTAGACTAGGCTTTAGGGCCTTAGATTAGGTGTGGAGAGGAAACTCTTCAAGGCCACTTAAATAAACTTAAGAGTATGAGATAGGGAGTGTTGAAGTCTAGTGTCGTAAAAGTTATCCAGGACCCTCCTCTAACACAAGGGATAAACACGAGGTCGCGTGAGGAAAGGTACAGGAGATAACCCCTCCAAATCTAGACTAAGCGTAGTAGGGATCATATTTTGAGGGTAATTCTTGGGATTTTGATGACTAAATTTGACTATGGAGCTTCCTGGACCTTGAATCTATTTGGGATTCTCAATTTTCTTCCGGACTAGTTTCTTTTAGTACCCTTGAAATTATTCAGACATAGTTATCCTGCTCATATGATCTACCCAACTGTCAAATGTACCCGCCCAGTGACTGACTACATGTTGGAAACCTAGTTTCCTTTTATAGGGACTCACATAGGTAACTGCGAGGGTATGATGTGGTACCTAGGACAGGCGTCAGACCACTCTTTGCAGAGTATATGTTGGCCCTTGGGTATGGAAGCAAGTAAAGGTCAAGGAAGAAAAGGCAAAACGTGAACTACGTGGAACACACAGTGATTGATACTGGATCGAAGTAAGTAGAAGAGCAGAAAAGACGGAGTGAAGTAAGAGAAAGCAAGTCATTGGACGAGGAGATTGAGGATGATAGGTCAGCAAGGAAGATGGATCGTGGACAACTCAGGAAGAGGAAAAAGCCATCATTGGATGCTTGGAGTACCGCACGAGAAGGAAGGAAAGACAGGTTGGCGAAGCCCTAAAAATGTGGGTCAAGTTGACCTAGGGTTTTGGTATCTAGGGTTTTGACACCTAGGTTTCAGCTTAAGGTTGTTGGTGAGTGATATTAATGTATAAATAAAGGTCAAGAGGACCTAGGTTGGGTTATTGTTGATATTGTTATTGTCGCTCTAGCTTTTGGCATGAGTGATGATTGTTGTGTGAGAGAGAAGTGTTAAGTGTAAGAGCACTCAAGTATTGTAAGATCTTCAGCTGGGTGCGAAGATCAGTCTTGCAGCTGGGTGCATAGGAAGGAGAGAGAAAGAGAGGAGAAGAAAGAAGATCTGCTAGCTGAGAGTGCAGACAAGAACTGTATGATTCATCTTAATATACTATAAAGCACAGTTTTGTAAACGTAGCCCTAGAGAGGGGGTTAATCACGTACATCTTGTGTTGTGCATGATTGATGCTATGTTCTTTGCCATTTGATATATTGTTATTGCATTACTGTGTTAGATATGATAGAAAGTTGTGCGGAGTAGATCTAAGTTGATAAGTGATATATGAATGTTGTGTTGTTCTCCCATTAGATCCACTTGATATTCCCTTTGGTTGTAGACATCTTTGTCCTGCAACCCCCCCATAACTGTTCGGGTAAGACTACATATGCCTCACAGGTGTTTTCGAAAGGGCCAATAGTTAGGGCTTGTTGGTGCGCTCTTGGAGCTAAACCCTGGGTCTGCTCCTGTGCCAACAAATGGTTCCATTGTTGGGACAAGAATCTTCATGAGGGAATATCAAGGTGGTTTCCATCAAAAACAAAGATTCAAAAGTGGATAGAAGATCAAGAAAAGGACTTTGCTGAAGCCTAGAACAAGAACCCTAATCTTAGTATAGAGTATTGGCTAGGAATATATATCTTTACTTTTATACACGAGATTTTCTTTGGAGGAATCCATCAGGAGCTATATGAGTGGTTAGCTAGGGTAGCATATACCTAGTTTGAGATCAGATCTAGACCTCCTGTGGTTTGGACGTCGGGGTTGATCAAGAAGGTCAAGAGAGTCAATAATGTCATGTCAAGAGAAGTAGATCACTAGTTTGATAGCACCATTGGAGGGTACATCACCGAATTTTTTGTTGACAGAGTAGAGTCATATAACCAAGCCGAGAGATATTTCTTCAAAGGAACCAGAGGAAAATTTTTACATTTTTTAAAGTTGAGGATCAAGATGCTATTGCATGAGAAGAACATATTGAAGATACAATAGTTTCTCAGATCGGAAAAGGCTAATGCTCAAGAATTTGGACAACGACAGTGACACAGAAACTGGACATACGCGCAGTGGGAAAACGTTTAGAGAAGTTCCTCTCGCGAACCTGTTTAAGAAGAACTACGGGGACGAGGGTTTCTACAGTGGAGAAGAGGAAAATCTGATGGATGAAGAGCTTTCAGAACCCACTAGGACAGAGTAAGGGGAAGCTAAAGAACCTCACCGGAGTGAGCGAGAAACTTTAGGAACTACGCAGACTGTTGAAGTAAGTACTATTACTCTTCCTGTTGTTTCAGCAGCATAGGAAAATTTTTACATTTTTTAAAGTTGAGGATCAAGATGCTATTGCATGAGAAGAACATCTTGAAGATACAATAGTTGCTCAGATAAAAAAAGGCTAATGTTCAAGAATTCGGACAGCGACAGTGACACAGAAGCTGGACATATGCGCAGTGGGAAAATGTTTAGAGAAGTTCCTCTCGCGAACCTATTTAAGAAGAACTACGGGGACGAGGGTTTCTACAATGGAGAAGAGGAAAATCTGATGAATGAAGAGCATTCATAACTCGCTAGGACAGAGGAAGGGGAAGATGAAGAACCTCGGTGGAGTGAGCGAGAAACTTCAGGAACTATGCAGACTGTTGAAGTAAGTACTATTACTCTTACTAAGTAATCAGAATATCCAGAATAACCAAAGTCCTCAGAGTACTATTAATAGCAGTTCAACATATACTCAGACAGGAAACCTAGGTAGCTCTATGGAAGATGAGATGAGTATCCCTATATTTAGGGGAGATGGATCTGAAGATCATGATCAGCACTAGTTTCTATGTGAAGTTGTATGGAACATTAAAATTGTCACCGACAAAGCTATTAAAAGAACTCATTTTAGCACTGCTCTAAGAGATCGCACACTGAGTTGGTACATGAAGCTCGTCCAAGGACTTGCACAGCCTAATCCATTGAATGAGATCAAGAATACGTTGACTGTGGAGTTCAATAAACCTAAATCGGAGTCACAATGTATTACGGAGCTAAAATATATCAAGAAGAAGGTAGTCGAACCTGTTTGGGAATTCGATCAGAGATTCAAKACCTTAACAGACCGGTTGACTTTTCAGATCTCAGATGAGCAGAACAAGGAGTGGTTCATCGTTTCTCTCTCATGACACATAAGAGTTCCTATGATGCAATATAATATTGCTTCATAGGCTGAGGCGCAGGAGATCGCCATGAAGTTAGAATCAACCCCTATGGGAGAATCYAGCTCAGGTATGAGTCAAATCTTGAGCCAGCTAACTAGTTTGTCTCTACAGGTAGGAGATATGAAGAAAGACAAGGGGAAACATAAAAGAGAATACATATGGTGTGTTAGATGCAAATCAGAAGGTCATGACAAGGAGCATTGTCCCCTATTCCATGAATATTTGGACTCTGGAGCTCCAAACCCTTTGAAAAAAGTCAACCTACCCTGGTGCGAGGTATGCAGAAATAGAAATCACCCACGTGAGTGCTATTACATGCAAAAATATGTTCAAGAACCCACAAATCTGTATTGCACATTCTATAACTCTATGGGGCATGATGATAGGGTTTGTAGGGATTATGACCTCATGCATGAAAGTTCAAGGGATATATACAAAATTCAAGGTGAAGTACAGCAAGAAGGAAACACTATGCAGTACAATTCCCCAGGAAGAGGAAACTTCAATCCTCGTGGTGGATTCATAGTACGAGGATGAGGAGAATGTATGGGCCAAGGTCAAGGACAGATCATATGTTACAACTGCACGCAACCAGGAAACTTGGAAATGGATTGTCAGAACCCTTGCACCACTTGTAGCTATTGCAGTTCATTCGAACATGTTATAGAAGATTGTCCTGTACTACTATCTAAGCTTCAGGAGAGACGAGGACCTCAGCAAAACCCACAAGTGAAACTTATATACATTGAACCTCATGGAGAAGACCCTAGAGTCGTTGTTATCACTAGAGGAGGAGTTGTTACAGGAGAAGACAGAATGACCCAAGGAAAGACTATAGAAGACTCAGGAGTTAGGAAAGCTACAGAGAAGACCAAAACTTTTGATGCAAAGAAAGAAAAACAAATGTTTAAGGAGGCAAGAAAATAATTTAGGGGAGACCAAGGTTCTTCATAAAAATCATGACCAAAAGTGAGATAATATGTAATTCCTTTGGCATTTGATCAGTCTGCTCTGCCAAAAGAAGGAAAAGAGGTAAGCAATCTCATGGAATTTTTATATACTTGTATTAAGTTAATTCAGGATGAAAGCGTTGTACAAGAACTACAAAATTTAATCAGGCAATATGAGCTAGGAAAGGTAGACCCCTTAATGAATAGGGAAGTACACCAAGTCTCTAAAAGGAGAAGGACAAATAAGGAATTACACTTGAATTTTGAAATAGGAGAGTATGATATAGACTATGTGGTCCTCGACTTGGGGTCGAAGGTCAATGTCATGACGAAGCAAACCTGGGCACTGATGGGAAAACCCAAGTTGATCTAATCCCCTATTAGTCTTAGGATGGATAATCAGTAAGCTGTAAGCCCATTTGGAATATTGGAACCTGTCCCTGTGGACATCAACAGAGTAAGGATGTTTGCATATTTTGAGGTGATTGAGATAGTTGATGATAGTTGTCCTTACCCTACACTGTTAAGAATTGATTGGGCTTTCAATAATTCCACTGTGGTTGATTTACAGAAAAGATGAATGAAGATTGAAGGAGATGTCCTTAGGTTCATTGCACCTTTAGATCTAGATGAAGGCCAACGGTACACAGAGCCCATCAGAAAAGAAGACCGCTCAAATGAACTGGAAAACATATACAAACTAACTGCCAGACAGTAGGATTACATTAATCCTACGGCCGATGGAAACCTAAGATGGTGAAGTGACAATGCATGTTCATTAGATTAAGAAGAAGCACTAGAGAACTGGTAGAAAAAATTGTATGAAGTATCTATAAGGAGATGTTCTAGATTAACCAGAGAAGTTCGTTGGATCGGCACAACAGTACGTAACCTACCCACCTTTGATGATTTTAATCCTTTAGAAGCCTTCTTATCAGACTTTGAAGAAAGTGTACCAACACAACAAATATTGTTGGCAATGTATGAAGCATTGGAAGCAACACCAGCAAGATGGTGGGGGACACACAAAAACAACATTACAAACTGGGTATAATGTCATACTTTGATGACAGCTCGGTTCTCAACAAAAGTAGAAGGCTACGAAGTTTTGTATACAGGTCGAAGTTGTCCGAAGGACCATGTGTGAAGTTGCAAGGAAGCCTAGTGAAACATTCCTCAAGAGCAGTGGGTTCACAAATTCATTAACACGCTGGACACAACCCCTATCAACTGGTACCTTCAAACATACCTGGGCCTCATCACTACAAATTGGGAAGGCATGACTTAGAATTTTGTAACTACTTTTTATTTGAAAGTCAATATCCTTCAGTAGATCAAGTGTTACAGATTGTAAGACAGAAAGTATTTGAGGAGGCCTCTAGCCTCCCTTTAGAACAAAAAGAGGATGAATGGACTGCGCCCCTCCAGAAACTGCAAGGTTGTTACAACATCAATGTTGACGAAGACGATGATTTGAGGAAGGTGAATATCGCAGAAACAAAGGGACAACGAGATGTGGAAGGAATAGGAGTTAAGCTACCATTTATTGGACAACCAATCAAGATTAAAAAAGTCAATATTGGAACCGAGCAAACACTGAAGCTTGCAAATGTCAGAGATTATTGGGATGTTGCTACTATTGACAAGATCACAAAGTTACTGCATGAATATCAGCACTTGTTTCCGACCAAGTTCACTGATATGAAGGGAATTAAAGGGCCTATGGGGGAGTTGAGGATCCCTTTGAAACTAGATGCAACACCAGTCAAATAGAGACCCTACAGACTAAACCCTAAATATAAGGAGAAGGTGAATATTGAGCTCTACAGAATGCTAGAAGCAGGGATTATAGAACTTGTCGAAGAATTAGAGTGGATTAGCCCTATGGTGGTGCAAGACAAGAAGATAGGAGAGATATGGATCTGTGTAGATCTTAGGAAGTTGAATGATGCCTGCTTGCATGACCCCTTCCCTATACAATTCACTGACGAGGTGTTAGATAATGTAGGTGGATAGGAGGTATATTCTTTCACAGATGGATTTTTAGGATGCCATCAGATCTAAATCGCCAAGGAAAATCGCCATAAGACCACATTTGTAATAGAATGGGGATCATACCAATTTACGGTGATGCCATTTGGATTGAATAACGCCCTGGCCATCTTTTCCAGGGTGGTGGTCGGAGCATTCAAGGATTTCCTACATAAATTTCTAGAAGCTTATTTTGATGATTGGATTGTTTTTAGTTTACTGAAAAATCATATTGAATGTCTAAGCCTAATGTTGGACAAATGCAGGCAATGTTAGATTGTATGTAATCAAGGATTATTACGTCATAATGTATGTAAGCAAGGATTGTTGGTAGATCCATCTAAAATTGCCATTATAGTTGATATGCCCCCTCCTACTTCAGTCAAACAACTGCGCATTGCGCTGGGACTTACTGGATATTATAGGAAGTTCATTAAAGGCTATGCACAGATTACAACACCCATGGAGAATATTTTGAAGAAAGACTGTCAATTTCACTAGATAGAAGAATGCCAGTAGAGCCTCAATATGCTGAAACAGAAAATGGTTACTGCGCCCATTCTCATTTTCCCATATTGGAACAAGAAGTTTCACGTGCATGTCGATGCATCTTCTATTGCCTTAGGAGTTGTGTTAGCACAACTGGGAACATGAGACATCGACCACCCGTTATCCTTTGCTAGCAGGAAACTATCCACAGTTGAGATTAATTACACCACCATTGAGAGAGAGAGATTAGCCATGGTGTATGCGCTACAAAAGTTCTGCCACTATCTACTGGAACGACACATTAAAATGTTTACTGACCAATCTGTGCTGAAGTACCTAGTCAAAAATCCAGTGTTGGGGGAGAGAATATGCAGATGTCTTCTGCTATTTTAGGAATATGATTTTGAGATCATGGTTAAGCCGGGCAGAATGAACAAGGGTCCTGACCACTTGTCAAGGTTGGAACATGGAGAAGAGCCCACTAATTTGGAGGATACATTGTCGGATGCACAACTGCTAACCATTAGAAATATTGATGACCACTTTGCAGAGATAGACCAGTTCCTATCAACAGGGATGGCACCTAGTAAGTATAAAATCACCAAGAAGAAATAGATAGTAGTGCACACTGTAGACTTTTCACTTATAGCTAGATAGCTATACAAAATGGGACCTGATGAGATATTGAGGAGGTGTGTTATGGAGGCAAAGCGACCATTGATCCTCACAGAAGATCATGAAGCTATCGCAGGAGGACACTACATAGGAAAAGAAACCATGCAGGAGGTTCTTAGAGCTAGCCTTTTGTGGCCTACCTTACATAGAGATGGCAAGGACTATTATAGAGCCTGTGATGTATGCCAAAGAGTTGGGAAACCATCCATAAGAGATGAAATTCCATTAGCACCACAGCTGACCCTACAAGCATTTGAGAAATGGGCCATTGACTTCGTAGGACCTATAAACCCACCAGGAAATCACACAGGAGCAAGGTACATAATCACTGCCACAGAGTACTTGACTAGATGGGCCGAAGCAAGAGCAGTTAAGGATTGTAGTGCAACTACAACTGCATGCTTCATATTTGATGACATCATAACCAAGTTTGGATGCCCAAAGATCCTTATGAGTGATCAAGGCACACATTTCATCAACAAGACTGTTGAAGCCCCGACAAAGGAATTTGTAGTCCATCATCAGAAGAGCACACCTTACCATCCACAAGAAAATGGGAAAGTTGAAGCATTCAACAAAATTTTGGAGACAGCGCTGACGAATATTTGCAGTGTGAACAGGGATGAATAGGATTTAAGAGTACCAGCAGTACTATGAGCCTATAGAACCACTTGCAAGAAGCTGACAATGAAAACACCTTTTAAGTTGGTTTATGGTCTAGAATTCGTTGCCCCAATGGAATATTTGGTACCCAGCCTAAGAATCGTTGCCTTTACAGGTATGAACAACATTGGTGTTGTTCAAGAGATACATGCACATTTGGTTGAACTAGAAGAAGACAGATTTATTGCAGGATTCCATTAGCAGGTCTAGAAGGAAAGATAGAAGACTTGCCATGACAGGGACATCAAGAAGAAGGCATTTAAGCAAGGTGATTTGGTATTAGTATACGACAGCAAGTTCATGAAGCATCCAGGGAAGTTCAGAATGCATTGGCTTGGACCATATGAGGTTTCATATGTTACAGAAGGAGAAGTTGCGTAGTTGAAGACTTTGAATGGAGAATGGAAGGAATGATTAGTGAATGGGAGCCAGTTGAAATTGTATTGTGACAACCAGCTGCCTCACAGCTCTCAGTAAATGCATAAGGAAAAGGGTCGAGGTACTAGGTGTAGTTGAAACTGGGTACCAGACACAGAAAAGACAGTCTTCACAAGGAAGGAAAGGAGGCATAGAGAAAAAAGCAAAGGATGCATTGTGCAGTCTGACGTTGAAGAAAAACAGTAGGATCATATCTGAAGTGCCTCGGGATGAGTCACAGGTGTGTTTTGGGGGCCTATTGGCCCTTGGGTATGGAAACAAGAAAAGGTCAAGGAAGAAAAGGCAAAACATGAACTGCGTGGAAGACACAGTGACTGATACTGGGTTGAAGTAAGTAGAAGAGCAGAAAAGACAGAGTGAAGTAAGAGAAAGAAATTCGTTGGATGAGGAGATCGAGGATGATAGATCAGCAAGCAATTTGGATCATGGACAAGTCAGAAAGCGGAAAAATCCATCGTTGGATGCTTGGAGTATCGTGCAAGAAGGAAGGAAACACAGGCTGGCAAAGCCCTGAAAATGTGGGTCAAGTTGACCTAGGGTTTTAGACACATAGGGTTTTGGTATCTAGGGTTTTGAAACCTAGGTTTCAGCCTAAGGCTGTCAGTGAGTGATTGTAATGTATAAATAAAGGTCAAGAGGACCTAGGTTGGGTTTTTTTTGATATTGTTATTGTCGCTCTAGCTTTTGGCATGAGTGATGATTGTTGTGTGAGAGATAAGTGCTAAGTGTAAGAGCACTTGGGTGTTGTAAGATATTCAGTTGGGTGCAAAGATCGGTCCTGAAGCTAGGTGAGTAGGAAGGAGAGAGAAAGAGAGGAGAAGAAAGAAGATATGTTAGATAAGAGTGCAAATGAGAACTGTATGCTTCATCTTGATATACTATAAAGCATAGTTCTGTGGAAGTATCCCTAGAGAGGGGGTGAACCACGTACATCTTGTGTTGTGTGTGATTGATGCTATGTTCTTTTCCATTTGATATATTGTTATTGCATTACTATGTTAGATCCGATAGATAGTTGTGTGGAGTATATCTAAGTTGATAAGTGATATATGAATGTTTTGTTGTTCTCCCATTATATCCACTTGATATTCCCTTTGCTTGTAGACATCTTTGTCTTGCAACCCCCCCATAGATGCTTCGAGTGAGACTGCATCTGCCTCGCAGGTGTTGCCGAAAGGGCCAGTAGTTAGGGCTTGTTGGTGCGCTCTCGGAGCTGAACCCTGGGTTTTACCCTGTGCCAATAGTATACCCGGAGGGTGTTTCCATGTTTGAGTTACACTTGCACCTGTAAGTTTATCTAGTGTTGGTTGGCGTAATTGTTCTTCTTGTCATTCTCCCGATTTCTTGATTTTTCTTTAGGGACTTTGTAGCATGTTCTCTGTGTTTCTCCCTAGTTTTACCTTAGAGTCTCAGTTGATCATTTCACAAGGTGGAAGATCAAAATCTTCACCATTTTCATAGGCTCCAGGTCTTTTTTCTGGTAACTTTGGAGCCACCTCCACCACCGTTGAGGCAAAGGATAGATCAAGAGGTTTTTTTCGAAGCGATCGGGTCACAAGAAATTTTTCCTGAGCCTATTCCTAGAGAATATACACTTGCACTAGAGGTGACTATCGTTTTCAACCTCAAATCTAAAGGCTTCAGAAACGCAAACCCTCTGATCATTGATCTCTCAGTGCAAATCCTTGCTCAGATAGTCCCTCTTGAGGTGACTACTCTTGATTGTCATCTCGTTAGGAGATTGGGTATTGAAGCAAATAATTCTACTACCAGGAGTCCTCATACTCTCATCCAAGTCGTGGCTAGAGGGGGTGTCATGCCTCCTCCCCCACCTTCACCTTAATGGATTACCTCTTTCCAGACACCTACAAATTATGGCAATGGAAAAATCTCTATGACGACTTCTACCACTACTCCTACTTCCACCATACAGAACACATCTAGTGCTCCCTTTTCATATGGGATGTCGGGTTTCGACACAAGATCGACTTTAACCTACTCCACTTTATAGACTATTGGTATGGGGGAAGGGAGTTCTAATTATCCCTTGCAAGAATCCTTCTAGGGTACCTTTGCTCCATTTAATGCAATCCTTTAGGGTGGGGATCATATTCCCCCTCCATCCCCCTCGCTCGGAGGTGCTTTTCAGCAACCATTTGGTCCTAATGCTAGTTCCAACTTGTTTAGTGGAGGGATTCATGGGCCTCAGTCCTATATGACTCTTGTTGTTTCTATGCCTTTCTGTTTGTTTGGTTCTTTTGGAAATAATACTTTCTCGTCATTCGCATTTTCATTAGGGGGAAACCCCCTCTTCAATCAACCATACCCCATGCAAGGCTTTGTTTCTTCACAGGGACTGATGACAGGAGCCTTCACCTCTCAAGGTCTTGGAAATCCCTGGTAGGTTTCTCAACCCCTCCCACACTCACTGGAACCCCAGGCAAGGTTCAATGCCTATGCCAAGAGGATCGGTTGGGGGTAACCCCAACCAAGGTTTTTGGAATACCATGCAAGGAGCAATCCCTACCTAGGATATGTCATTTGATTATTTAAATCCATTGACAATGCAGACTAATGCACAAACCCATTATATTGGCCAAGGACACCCTGTTTTTTACCAGAACCCTGGTCAACAAGAAAAAAAATCCTAGCAACCTAGTGCCAACCAAAATCTAGGTTCCTCTTTTCCTTTAAATCTGTCGCAACCTAGGTTACCTTTTCTAGAAACTCTTCATTTGAAAGACTTGTCAAGTTTGTTGAATAATCCTATCTATCATGATCCATTTTTTCCTCCTATGCCAACTAAGTTTCCCTTAGACATACGAAAATTTGAAGGCAAGCCTGGCGAAGATACAGGCGATCATGTTACAACGTTTCACTTGTGGTGATCCTCCAACTCGTTGAATGATGACTCTATCAAGTTGTTATTGTTTCAATGCACTCTCATAGGGGGTGTTGCGAAGTGGTATATTGAGCTCGATGGCTTGAAATATGCTTACTTTAATGATATGGAAATGTTCTTCTTAAACCATTTTTAGCTACTGGTGAGATACGATGTTGGCACAAAGTTTTTGGAAAATTTCGAGCAAACTAAGGCCATCCATATCTCCGATCATATTCAAGAATGGAATCTTCGCAAGAGCTTGATTAAAGTGAAGGTCCCTCCTACATTTCTACTCAAGTGGTTCCTCAAGTCTTTGGTACCTTGTATTTCCAAAGACATCGTGACTTCCAGAGTATTTTTTGAGGAAGAGGCTATAATGAGAGCTCAACAACTGGAATTGATTTATTCTCAATATAGCATGTTGTATGAGATTCTTCCAAATGCACCATGGTCAACCTTTGACCAAACGAAATCAAATTCTAAGCCTCATGTCAATGGTGTCATAGGCTCAGTACAAAGCAAGCCCATAGATAAGTTGTCTAACCAATTGCAATAGTTATTGCTACAACAGATTGTGGCGAGCTAGAGTCCTAGTATGGTTTCCCCTGCAACCCAAATGTCAAAAGTACAAAGTATGTAGATGACAAACCCCAAAGTTCACCAGCAACCCGAGGGAAAAATAAAGGCCAAGGGAAAGAATGGAAAGAGGGGTAATGAAAAAAAGGTTTCTAACAATGTTGGTGAGGGTAAAAATAAGAATAAGAAGGTTAATTTCCTATGTAATCTTTGCACAGATGATCACCTAACTCATTAGTGCACTCGGATGGAGGAAGCCCACAAGTTGTTGGCACAACAACAACTTTCTATATTAACTAACCCCTTCCCTCAGGGGCATAATTTGACACAGACTTCTTCATCCACGAACATGTCTGGGGGTAATCAGGGTGCCCCCAAACTTAATGCTAACACTAAAACCACAAACGTGTACATCATGAGATCATATGCTCATCTTCATACCATGGCTCATGATTATGGAATGCATGAATCTGCTAAGAACAGAAACTCGTTGCCTCCTCTTCACATTGAGAAAAAAATGGGAGAAAATATGACTCGCATCCCCAAAGGTGCGTTTACGAAACTTTTTCATAAACCAAATGCAAGGGCTGCCCAGAAATACTCCATCGTTGAGAATCTCGCACAAACCCCTTGTGTGATGTCTTCACTAGAGGTCCTCAGAGTTTCCCTTCTTAGAGAAAAGCATTATTATACATCTTAGGTGTTGCTGAGACAACTAACTCAGGATCTATTGTCTTTGACACTTCAAATGTAAACCTCATTTTCCTTTCCATGTCTCCTTCCAAATAGTATTAGTTTACGTCATGAAATCGTTGACATGGAATATTTTTTACACAATGGTAGACGAGGGTGCATCTACTTGTGTAATTTCATTGGCATGTTGGAAGGCTATTGGTCAACCCGAGTTGTCTCAGTCTCCTACGTTGTTAATTGTGTTTGACAATCGTTATTTTATACTGCATGGCATAATCCCCTCCTTCCCTATGTAGTTGGAGGGAAAAACTATGTGTGTCAAGTTCGAAGTAGTCGATGCGCCTCTCGACTATAACCTTTTGTTGGGTCAAAGTTGGACTTACGCAATGACAATGGTTGTATCCTCCATTTTTTGTGTTTTATGCTTTCCTCATGAGGGTAGGATAGTAATCATTGATCAGTTGTCTTTCTCTCATCCTGACCCTTCATCGAGGGCATCCACGGTCCCAATGATCGATAACCCACAACAAGGTACCATCAATCTAGGTGTTGGATTGTTTCCATATTTGATGGGCACTTTCAAATTTTCACCACCTTCAAATGTTGTTAAGTTTGTTTTTCCTATCCCTGATCAACCCAAGGTTGTGATTCTCCAAGTAGCTTCATTTCAAACAAATTATTTCGACAATCCGTGGAATTTACCTTTCCCATTGGCTTCGATGGAAGGGGTAGGGAATCTTGGCATGGTGATGCCCCTATCCACAACTGAGGTTGTGTACAACATTGTTTAGCAAACCTCGTCCAACTCTAATCCAACTCCCCCTCAAGAGCTAGATCTTGTTCTAGAGCCTATTTGGGCTCAAGAGTCTCTTACCTCTCACGATCCTTTGGACTTGGTATTTCCCTCCGACAAGGAGATTTTAGAGGCAATTTCTAATCTAGACAGACCTTGGTATGATCTTCATCATAGATCTTACCTTTTACTCGAGCTTAGGAGAGTGGAAGCAAGAGAGTTTACTGTGACCATGAATGGAGATGTCGCTCGGCCTGTTAATCCTTTAGCAACGCATGGAGTATATGTTGAGGTAAACATGGAGAGTATAGCTGCGATGATTCCAATTGATATCTCCAAGACCCTTGGCATCGTCAAAAACATGTTCATCAGAGCGGATTGTTCCCCCGGGGAGATTAAAGAGTATACTAAATTATTTAATGAATTTCACAACGTTTTCGACTGGTCTTATGAGGAAATGTCAAGCATTGATCCTTGTATCATTGAACATGAAATTCAAACTTATCCCGACACTAATCCAGTTCGACAGAAGCTTCACTCGGTTAACCCTCGAAAGGAAACAACTATTAAAGATGAGGTAGAAAAAATGATCAAGGCTAGTTTAATCTACCCTATTCAATTAACGAAATGGGTGTCAAATCATGTTCTTGTCAACAAAAAGAAAGGTACAATTCGAGTGTGCATGGATTTTCATGATTTGAACAAGGCATGCCCGAAATATAACTTTCCTACCCCATTCATTGATAAGATTATCAATGAATGTGTGGGTTGTGAAGTCTTTTCCTTTATGGATGGTTTCTCAGGGTACAATCAAATTCAGATCAAACCCAAGGATCAACATAAGATTGCTTATATATGTCCTTGGGGTACCTTTTCAAATAATAAGATGCCTTTTGGCCTTAAAAGTGTTGGAGCTACATTTCAGCAGGCTATTTTGTTCACCTTTCACGATCTAAAACATATAGCCGAGGCATATCTTGATTCTCTCATGTCATGTTCTCACAAGAGGTCAGATCATCCCGCTCACCTTCGACTTATCTTTTAGGGGTGTCACTACTATAGAATTTGTTTGAATCCCAACAAGTGCAGTTTTTGTGTTATGTCAGGATGTTTATTGGGCTTTATCATGTCCAACAAAGGGATCATGATCGATCCTCTCAAGGTTGAGGCAATATTTCACTTGCCTCCCCCATGCACAGTTCCACAACTTTAGAGTCTCCAAGGAAAAGCTAACTTCTTACGGCGATTTATTTCCAACTATGCTGAAATAACTAAAGGGTTCATGTGTCTTTTGAAGAAAGGGGTCCCATTCTTTTGGGATGAATCATCTCAACACTCTTTCAAAGTGTTGAAAAGTGCCCTAATGTATGCCCCTCTGCTCATCCCTCCTGATTATGACAAGGATTTCTTGTTATATTTAGCTGCAACAGAGTCTACCATCAATATGGTCTTGGTTCAGGAGGATGACATGCTCCAAGAACACATTATATACTACCTTATTCGAGTCTTAGTCGAACCAGAGCTCAACTATACTCATGTTCAGAAGTTGTCTTTGGAAGTTGTCTACGTTGTCCAAAGGTTTTGTCATTATATTCTACTGCATAAAACCACTGTCATGGAAGTCATTAATCCTTTTCAGTATGTTTTGACATGGCGGGTCATCGTAGGGAAGATTAGTCACTGGATCATTATTCTTTAGGAATTTGATTTGGACTTTGTTTCAGCTAAGTCTAAGAAGTCTTTGGTTTTTGTAGAGTTAATATCAAAACTTCCAATTGAGAGTAGCATAGATATGCCCGAGGAGTCATTGATCAATGGCGATCTCTTCCTTATTGCATCTTCTGACCCTTGGTATGGAGATATTCTTGTGTATCTTCACACTATGAATTTTCCTCCTTCTTATTCTCATGATGAGCATCGATGGATACTCCATCAAGCACGAAGTTATCTTATCCTCAATGACACTTTTTATCTTCAAGGAATTGACTGCATTCTCCATCGTTTCCTGACTCATGAGGAGGTAGAGCTTGTGCTTAATGATTGCCACACTAGATCATGTGGCAGTCACTTTTCTGGGATGGATATCGCTTATAAAATCCTTCATGTTGGATACCTATATCCCTCGTTAATCAAATATTGCATAGAAGCATTCAAGAAGTGTCATCTATGTCATATATTCTCTTGGAAGATATGGGCACACCCTACTCCTATTTTTCATGTTATTTTGGTTGGTCCCTTCACTAAGTGGGAATTGATTTCACTACATGCCACTCAGTTTCTTCTAGGGCGAATCATTATATAATTTTGGCAGTAGACTACTTCACCAAGTGGGTCAAATCCATGCCAACATTTAGCAATGATGGGGAAATAGAGGCACTCTTGGTTTTCAACCAAATCATTTCTAGGTTCAGTATACCGAAGGATATTGTCACTGACCATGGAAATCACTTCCAAAATAATATGATGACAAATTTAACGCCAAATCTAGGGTTTAAAAAATAACATTTGTCACCCTATTATCCACAAGTGAATGGTCAAGTGGAGGCTATCAACAAGTCTTTTAAGACCATTCTTCAATGGACAATCAATTTGGCCAAGTCGAATTGGCATTTGATGTTGTACTCAGCACTGTGGGTATATCAAACTTTTGTCAAGACTTCTACAAGATTCTCTCCTTTCCAACTGGTTTATGGGATGGCGACAGTCTTTCCTATCAAGTGTCAGATTCCTTTTCTTAAGTTGGCAGTGGAACTACTTCCTGACACAAATTCTCTTGAATAATGTCTCCTCTCTCTCGAGCGGCGCGATGAACAGCGTCGAGATGTAGCCTTGAATAACAAGACTTACAAGAGTCGCATCAAGTGTTAGTACGATCAGTCGGTTCACCTTAGGTACTTCTCCGAAGGTGATCTTGTTTTGGTCTATGATAAAGATAAAGATCCCTTAGGGGAAGGAAAGTTTAAACCTATGTGGTTCGGATCATTTAGTATAAAAATCATTTTGGAAAAAGGCTCTTATGGGTTAGTTGACTTTGAAGGCAATGTGTTTCTTGGGCCCATAAATGAGATTTACTTAAAGAAGTATTATGCTTAGGTCTGTCACCCGAGTGTGAATTCTTGTATATAGTATATATATTTTATCTGTAGTATCTTTTTTTTTATGGATGAATAGTGTATTGTGCCTCTGCATTGTGGAAGATTTCAAGTGAGTCTGAGGTTTATTTTGGGTTTGAGGACAGTACTAGCCGACACACTCGGAGGTTTTCTTCCATAGCTTGGGTAATATTCATGCCCACTGGTCAGTTGGTATCTTCTGGAGGTGTTTGTCTGGGAGAAGCAACCAATAATGTTTCCGAGTATAGCGTTATAATAGAATTTCTATGTGATACTTTGTCACTTGGTATTTCTCACCTCTGGGTTCATTTAGATGTTCAATTGGTAGTGTAGCAGTTAAATGGATTCTACCACATCCACAATCCCACCTTGCATCGACGATTCCTTAGGGTATGCCTCTTGGAACGTTATTTTGATTATATTACATATATTCATGTTCCTAGACACTCTAATCAATTAACTGATACATTGGAAAATCATGTTTTAGATTGGCATCTTTCACACACATAAATATAAAAGCACACAAATATACACACATGTAAATATAATTGTACAAAATGTATTTACTCCATAAGGAAAAAATATGTATATATATAATATGTCCCAAAATGATGTCACGGTACAAAATGTAGGCCATAAAGCCTCAAAAGTGTCAAATATACACTGTCGGGCTTAAGCCATCAATACATATGGGAGATACAAAAATGGGTGCCCTCGGCACGCATAATGTCCAATGCTAATCTAATCTCTAGGCATATTATCCCTAGTATAGTACACTACAGAGTTCTCCAAACACCGGAATAACTAGATCCATGCCCTGGGTACTCCCACTACATGAGTCTACATGGATGGTGGAAGATCCTTGATCTCTGTCATGGGTATGCTACGGGTGAGGGTTGTCATGTTCCTCTCTACCTGCCTTTATACTCTCTCTCCTCCACTAACGATGGCCCTGCCTCTGCTGGGGCTCCTCCTAGCTATATTTTCTCTCAAGGACGATGTCAAGTCTGAGGGAAGTCCACTAGCCACATTGGTCCCACATCTGTACATACCAGGTTTTAATTTAGTACTGTGACATTACCAAAAACATGTTTTCTTTTGCATTATAAAATTGAAAAATTAAAAAGTTAAAAATTAAAAATGTTAATACGCACCTATCTCGCCCCGTGCTGCACTAGCGAGCATAGGCATGTTCGGGTCTCTCAAGAAGCTAATACCTGCATATGGGTAATCCTCGATGGCAGGAATCTGGAATTTCCACTAGTTGAAGAACTTGTCATCATATGAATCATGTACCCCTCCTCCTCCATGACACAACATCAAAGAGACCCATCTACACAGTGCTGGAAGGGAGGCTATGTGTCCTCACACACCCTCCCTCGGGCTCATGTATGACACTCTTTCAAAGAAGAATGCGCATAGTACTGTCATGAATCCAAAGTTTCTCCTTTGTATCAACTTGCACTCTGTCAGCTAAATTTTCATGTAATTGAGCATGTTGGTGCTCCAATAAAATATAATTGGCTGCAGAAACTAAAATGCACAATGCATCTAGGCTCAAGAGGCCTGTTGTAGAGCAACGGATCATGTCATCTGCTAAATCATGTATAGTACCACTCTCAAACTCATACTCTCGATATTTTGTATCGGCACTTGAGAGCCCACCTTCTCTATGTTGGCCTCACAATACATATCAATATAGTGGGCTATGTTATATGGCCCAGGAGGGAAAGTATCCAAGTTTACYGGTTCACCMMTMYTAGAGASACCRRTCAAGAAGTAAATGTCTTCAGTRGTTGGTGCTAGTGATTGGCCTTCTATCATAAAGGCATTTTCATCTAGGTTCCAATACTCTACCAGATGGTTCAGAGGTATTGGTTGAGCTCTCATAAGGGGACAATGTAAAATTTTCCATAATCCACATTGTTTCAGTGTTTCCACCACCTCTGGGTTGTCCTCGACCATTTGGTCAACCTCTTCATGTTCTCTTTCCCTCCAATGCACATATATCTTGAGTCATGCAACCTGTGACATCCTCGGCCATCAACCTCTATCGGGTAACGCTACCCAAAAAACATTATCTTTACTTGCTAGCTCTGATACCAATTTGTCACCTTCCCGGCCTTAAACCGATAGGCCAGGCAACAATACCTCAGAAACTAACATGCTCGAGCATACACACACACACACACACACATATATATATATGAATATATTTCTAATGCAATTTTAACTAGACATTAACATTTTGTACATACACATATTCTTGTGGAAGCGACAATGACACATACCAATAATTAATGGATGATTTATGTTCTGTTATCACATAGCTTAATGCAGAAATAACAGTAAAAGCATACATGCACTAATCATAGACAAACCATAGATATAACAACATATATAAATACATATCATGTAAATGAACAGAGAAATGAATACTTATCTTTTAATGGTAGACCACCAACTACGTATAGACCTTCCACGAACTTCCCAGCCTTAGACCACATTTCTCATCACACTCAATAGTGGGTCACCCCCGAGCTGGGACTAAACTCCACTTGGAAAGGAATTTCTAGGCTTGGAAAGGACAAAATGGAAGTCACACAGAACAACAAGGATTTTTATCCCAGGATCCACTTACGCCCACAACCCATAGATCCTCATTCCACACATGCCTATTCCACCCCAAGAGGGTACACCTTCACTATTACAAGTCCATCAGCTACTACACCTCCCTTTCCTTGGGCTTCAGCAACAAGTTGGACCGGAAGTCTCAAAGTATTGTAGCTTCTATGGGACTCCCTCCAGGAAAAATCACTTCCCCACCAAACTCTCTCACTTGGGAAATTTTCTCACAGGCCTGACAACATGCTTCTTCAATTTAGCTCTTAATTCAAATGGAAACAGGGGATGTCAACAAAAGAATTCAGCTAACGCACAAGTGATGGTAACAACTGAAAAATGGGTAAGGACACAGAATATGGCAGCAATCCAAGCTTAGCCAAGGGACTGTTTTGGCATCAACAGCCAACCGCTAATACGCAGCACGGGCTTAGGCACAATACAAGTGCACCAGGCTTCACAGGAAATATGTAGCACAACTCCAGTATCTATAAGGTTACAATGGCGCATGCATAAATGGGGAGTACGATGAACTTCTAGGGTGGATAACCTCGCGAGAGTGCAGACAGAATGGTGAAGGGTGGCAAGAATCGTGATAATCGTGAGAATCCTCAGAGTCATGAGAGTCGTGAGAATGGTGAGGGAACCCCCCAACAGGCTGACTTTCCCACCTAAAAATTGCATGCACCCAGGTCGACACATGTCTCCCTGAAGCTACATGAGGTCCACCTAACACTCGTCCCCTTTCCCCAGGAACTTAGGACCACACAGTTAAGTCAAACGTTAGCCTCTAACAAATAATAATATAATATCATTCCTTTAGACTTAATCCCTCTAGCTTAGCCCTTATTCCTAGACACTTATCCCCTTCCCTACCTAGTGTATCTTAGTCCCCCATAAGTATTTCTTCATGGAGGGTCTACACGCAGAAATGTATTTTTTATTAATGATGTGAGTATTTGCATATATAAAATCAGTCTCATTGTCCTTAGCATCTGGCTCACCAGCCTAATAAACACATAAGTCTCTCAGCTTATAACCACTCGGCTCACCAGCCTATAAACATAATAACAATTCAGCAAGGGCTCGGCCTTGGGGTGTTACAATCCCCTCCCCTTATTTTTGCACTATCCTTAGTGCAACTTATTTTAACAACAACAACAAGATTTCCAAAATCTTCAAAAATATGTGGTGTTAGCACTAAGAGCCACCCTCCGACTGCAAGAGGATAAGCCCAGTACCCATCAAAATATTTGTGGATTAAAAGGGTGTGAGTGGGTAATTTAGCGAGACTTTAAGGAAAGGAAAGACAACGGAGATCACTGCAAATCAATGATGGTCCATTGGGCTAAGGAGTCATAAACAGTCTGCTCAATGAAGGCATTTAAGCTCCCTATCAGATAAAGGACTTAAATGGTGGTGGGAAGGAGAAAGGTAGAAAGTGTCTGAATGATAAACCATAAACAATGGGAAAGATGAGAGCAGATCCTCTACCACCTCAGGAATCCAGAAATTAGGGTGTTTACAATGATCCAGACAAGAAGAAAAACGTAGGACATCTGTTGAACCATGAAAGATGGGCATGATGGCAACAGATCCTCCATCGCCTCAGGAATCCATAAATCAGAGAGATTACATTTAGACAGGAACGAGAAACATAAACATCTGTTGAACCATGAAAGATGGGCATGACGGAAACAGATCCTCCATCACCTCAGGAATCCATAAATAAGAGAGATTACATTTAGACAGGAACAAGAAACAAAAACATATGTTGAACCATGAAAGATGGGCATGACAGAAATAGATCCTCCATATCCTCAGGAATCCATAAATCAAAGAGATTACATTCAGACAGGAATGAGAAATAGAAACATCTTTTGAACCATGAAAGATGGCCATGATGACAACGGATCCTCCATCGCCTCAAGATTCCATAAATCATAGAGATTACATCCAGACAAGAAAGAGAAACAAAAAATGAAAACTAAGAAGATGGTATGATATAACAACTTAAAGGAATCTTCATTAACATAACAATTTACAATCCAGGCCCTCGGGCTTACAACAAAAATACAGTCATAAAAACTCTCAAATATTTCCCCCAGTCTGGGCCAAAGCTACACCCCTCTTACGAAATCTAAACTGATCTTCTTTATACTTAGATCAGTGCCCAACTCTCATGAGTGTGATCTGATCACTACATTCAAAGTTTTGCATTGGAGTAGTCCTCTGTCAGACTGTGTGATTTCTTCTGTCAGACATAAGCTCACATTGACATGGGCTTGCAGGAAAATCCATCCACAGGGGGACCTTGGGTTGACAGTTCTGTCTCTACGACCAGGACCTCCATGCCTTCCATTTACTAAGTTAGTCAAGGTTTCAACCACTATTCCTTCTTTCATTAACTTCCTTTTCTCGAGATTGCGATGCGGCTTAATGCTTAGGGAGCGGCCATGTGCTACTCTTGGATAAGATGTTATATGAGAATGTGATTGCGGGGACTCTCAAAGGTGGTTTGTATTTAGAATACTTTTGGGCCCACAATCCATCTCCCTTCGCCACATATCTCTTTTGACTTACCATGGTTTCAATTGTGGGACCTCTCAAGAAACTTATTGCCCGACCATGTTGCATTCCTGCAATGGACTGTGGTCATCAATATCATGATCTTGGATGAGGCGTCATGTTCAGTGTCTCAAATATGCCCCCTCCAAATTAGTGGATCATATCTTCCCTTTTCGAATCAACGGTTGAGACCTGCTTCGCGATTCAGGTTTCGGACTTTTCAAACCTCAAACATCCTCTTCCTTCTGCTGCTTTTTCTCGGAGCTAAAGATATGAAAATGCATGGCCCCCTGATATCAAAGGCTAGAATATCTTCATGGCTCCAAGCTCCGGGAAAATGAAAACTAAAACTTACTTTATTCCATGCGCTTTTACCCAGAGCTGTGGATCTGAGGACATGTGGCTCTTGCTAATCAACAACTCAGATTCACTTCGGACCTTCAGCCACTTCAGCCCTTCAGGCGCTTCAGCCACTTCAGGACTTCGAGACTATACTTCATGCAATTTTGGACTTTTGAATGCTCGTGAACCATTGATTTGAACTGTTTCTTGGAATATCCACCGCTAAAAGATTAAAACTACCTGATGCTTGTGCTTCAAGCCCGAAATAGACTGTTAAGAAAGTTGTGCTTTGTGTTCCTGATTGTGGCCTATGTGAATAAGGACTTGGATGTCTTGCAACCCTTTGAAATCTTTATGTGATAACATGTGGGTATTCTACCCTCATAGCATCTTCATGCTCCCATATCACATCCTCAGGACCGTACCAGGTCTAATGAACCTTTACAAGCTTTACTACCCAATTCTGAAGTTGCTTTCTCTTCCAGTCCAGTATGCGCATAGGCTGCACTTGCAAAGCACCTTCTTGTTCCACCTGAATCACATTCCAATCAATCACATGATTAGCATCAGGGATATAATTCTTGAGAAATGATACATGAAATACATTATGAATAGTCATGGATGCAGGTAATGCAATCATATAAGATACTGGTCTGATCCTTTCTAGGATTTCAAATGGTCCACAAAATATGGCTTCCAACTTGGAACAGCTTCCCAAATTCAGGGAACTTTTGTTGGCTTTCACCTTTAGGAAAACATGATCACCCACTTTACACTCTCTCTGGTTTCTACCTTTGTCTGTATAGATTTTATGTGTGTCTTGGGAAGCCTTCAAATTTTGTTTAATCTTCAACATTTTCTCTTCCATTTCCTTGAGCAACTCTGGCCCAACTACTTCCCTATCAGCTGGGTTGTCCCAGCTTACTGGGGTGTTTCACTTTCTTCCATAAAGTGCTTTGAACGGTCTCATCTTCAGTGATGCTTGATACCCATTGTTGTAGGAAAATTCTACCAAGTGTAGATAATATTCCCATTTAGATGGTTTTTCCATCACATACATCCTTAGCATATTTTCTATCACTTGGTTTACTCTTTTTGTTTTTCCTTCTTACTCAGGATGATAGGTTATGCTAAAGTTCAGGTTCGTTCTGAATTCCTTGAATAATCCTCTCCAGAACTTTGAGGTAAACTTTGGGTCTCTGTCAGACACAATTGTCTTGGGAATACTGTGCAGTCGTGCTACTTCCCTCATATAGATATCAACAACGTTAGTTTCCCTGTGAGTAGTCTTCAATGGAATAAAATGGGCGACCTTAGTAAGCATGTCCACTACTACCATGATTGCATCATGTTGCTTGCTTGTTCTGGGCAATCCTATGATAAAATTTGTTGTTAAAACTAGCCATTTCCACTTAGGAATAGGTAATGGCTATAGCAAACCTATTGGGTGTCTTTGCTGAGCCTTTTCCTTTTGACATTCCAAACACTTGGCAATAAAATCAGCCACTTCTTTCTTCATGCCTGGCCAATAATATTGGCTTTTGATTGCTGAAATTTTTTTCTAATATCCCGGGTGTACTGCATAAGTTACATTGTGCATTTGTTTTAAAATCGCACTCCTCAATTCAAAAGAATTGGGTACATAAACTATGTTTCTGTATAAGAGGATTCCATCAATTCTCAATTTGTAATCCTCAACTTTCTGCTTCACTTTACCTTGCTGCAATTTTGTTACAAATTCCATGTACTGCAAATCTGATTTTGCAACCTCCACAATTTTGTCTTTCAAATCTGATTGGCACATGCTAATGGCTGTAGCATGAAACTCATGCACTCTTCTGCTGAGTGCATCAACCACTTTGTTCTCTTTCCCCTTGATATGCTTTATATCAAAGTCATATTCATTGAGAAACTATAACCATCTTCTTTGCCTGGAATTTAGAGTTGGTTGATCAAAAAACTATTTCAGACCATTATGGTCTATCCTAAGCTCAAACCTATTTCCCATGAGGTAGTGCCTCCACTTCTTCAAAGCGTGCACTACGGCTTCCAACTCCAAATCGCGAGTGGCATAGAGCCTTTCATTCTCCTTCAACTTCCTTGATTTATAACATACAACAAACCCATTTTGATTGAGGAATCCACCCAGTCCTTATTTACATCCATATGTGCATACAATGAAGTATTCATTTGGATCTGAAATCCTCAGAATTGGAGCACTGGTTAACAGTTGCTTCAATTGTTGGAAGCTTCTTTCACATTCTTTTTTCCATTGAAATGTCTTCCCCTTCCTTTGCAAGGAAGTGATGGGGTGAGCTATTCTCGAAAACCCTGCAATGAACCTTTTGTAGTAGCCAGATACACCCATAAAGGATATGACTTCTATCACATTATTTGGCACTGACCATTCTCTAATGGCTTCTATATTCTCAGGATCCACTACTTTCCCATCCTTTGAAATGATATGCCCCAAGTAGTGAATTTTGTTTTGATAAAATGAGCACTTGCTCAATTTGGCATACAGCTGATGCTCCCTTAGAACTTGCAACACCATCCTCAAATGATGATCATGCTCTTCTTCTGACTTGGAATATATAAGGATTTCATCCAAAAAGACAATGACAAACTTGTCTAAATATTCTCGGAAAACACCATTCATTAAGCACATGAAAACAGTTGGTGCATTTGACAACCCAAATGGAACCACTGTGAACTCATAATGACCATATTGTGTTCTAAAGGCAGTCTTGCTAATGTCTTCCTCTTTAATCCTTACCTAATGGTACCCTGACCTAAGATCTATCTTTGAAAATATTCTAGCGTCCTTCAACTGATCGAAGAGATCATCAATCTTTGCTAGAGGATAGTTGTTCTTTATAGTCACTTTATTCAACTATATGAAATCAATGCACAATCTTGATGTCCCATCTTTATTCTTTACAAACAAGATTGGGGCACCCCAAGGTGACACATTTGGGCATATATACCCCTTCTTCAGAATTTCTTCAAGCTGCATTTGCAGTTCCTTTAGCTCTGGTGTGCTCATTCTGTAGGGAGTCTTTGACACTGGAGCTTCTCCAAGAATTACATTTATAGATAAATCAATATGTGTCTTTAGGGGTAGTCCTGGTACCTCCTTGAACACATATTCAAAATCTTTCAGGATTGCATGATCCTCCATATTTGGCACCTTATCCTTAGATGCTTCCTCCATATGGGATGCAAATATTTGACAACCCCTCCTGTAACACTTCTTCAGCTGCATTGTTGAGATTTCTCTAACACCAACTGCCTTGGGAATTCCTTGGACTGCTCTCTGATTTCCTTCCTCATCCAAGCAAGTGAATGCCTTGTTATAGCAGTCTAAAATGGCATGATGTTGGTCGAACCAATCCATACCAATTAGGCAATCATATGATCCCAAAGGAAAGATGTTCAAATCTTCCTTGGTACTCAATCCATTCATACCCACTGGACATGATTTAACCAACTCAACAACTTTCCTCTTGGCTCCTGTAGCTAGCTATATCAGCTAATATTTCTCATTCTTGCTTCTTGGCAAACATAATATTTCCACAACTTTAGGATCTATGTAACTATGACTAGCTCCTGAGTCTATTAAAATAGTAAAGGCATGGTTATTGATCATACCTTCAACTTCAATCATGTGTGATTGAAAATCATCTTGCTTGTTGTCCAGGGATGCATAGATTCTTGGTACTCTTTTACCCATGTCCTCCACTGTTTCAGCTTGTTGAACATTGTGAATAGCTCTCACCTTGTCCTTTCTATGAGGACAATCTCTATACCTATGATATCCTTTTCAACCCCAACATTCCATAGGTTTCCGCCTTAGCCTTTTCCCACCTACTTCAGCCATCTTGGGCTCTCTCAAAATTGGTTGTCCTTGAGGGATATTCCTGAAAAATGGTGGTTTGTTTCCCTTTTGCCTCTTCTCCCTCTTAAACTTATTTTTGTCTTCCCAAGATTTTTGGAAAGTAGGATTTTCTTTTTGTTGATCATATAATCATTTTTCTCTCCTTACAGTTTCTTCCATAGTTTTAGGATCATCATACTGGATCTTGTCACTGATGGAAGATGGAAGCCCACTCAAATGCCTTTGAATCTTAATTGTCTCATCCTTGATGAAGGGGACATACTTCAAAAACTCCAAGAATCTTCTTTCATACTCATCAATGGACATACTTCCCAGCTTGAGTTCCAAGAACTCCTTCATTTTCTTGTCATAATACCTCTTAGTTAAGTACTTATTTTCAAAATGTCTCTTGAATTCCCTACATGTAACATTCTTCTCTCTGACGTCTTGTACTTTCACAAGTTGATCCCACCATATGGATGTCTTTCCTTTAAGTTGGTTGATGTCAATTCTTCCCTCTACATGAGAATAATAGTTATGCAGTTGGAAATATTTCCTCATGCCCAGCAGCCATGCCTCAACATATTCATCTTTCTTGTGCTCTCCATCAAAAGTAGGAGGCTAGATTTTATTCATTTAACCCTTCAATTCATCCACTTCAGATATCCTATGTTTTCTGGAAGGAGATGGACTTGAATTTTTGTGTGTCCTCCTTTTGGACTTCCTCGGGAGTGCTGGCAATGTCTGCTACCACTTCTTCCTCTTCTTTCCTCATCAGGGGTCCCATGATTCTCTGATTTGTTGGAGCCACTCTCCTTATCCAATTTCTTTTCGATTCTTTCCAGGCTTTGCATCAGCTTCATATTGAAGTCTCCTTGTTGCTCATTGTCTCTCATAAGCCTTTTGTTATATTCCTGGTGCATTTGGACATCTTTTTGCAAATTCTTAATGATTTTCATCATGTTCACTTCCTTATCTATTTTTTCTCCATGCCCATTGGAATTTTTTCCTTCAATTCCCAAATGGACATCCATTCCTCTAACTTCATCCTCTGAACTGTAAGCATCATGTGCCTCCTCCATTTCTCTGTACTATGCAACAACTCGGTTCGACTCTTTCAATTGTTAAATCTACAAAAATGTGCAGTCAACCGAATTTTTGGCAGGCTATCAGTCTTTAATAATTTTCCATAGGAACTTAAATAATTTGATTCAACAGAAAGAATATCAGACTCCATTATCGATGGCTCTGCGTCGATCAAGAATACCCATGATTCTATCTCTAAACCTCGTTATGTTCTGCAACAATTCACCATTCGGTGCTAGCCCCTCTTCTTCAGCCCTTGGTTCGCACGTGACCATGGCTGTGACCCAGTGCTAACGATTTGGCTGCTTATCCGAAGTGTTGAAACTTCAGGCTCTAGAGGTTTAGAGGTTTCCCTTTTCCGCACGTCACAAAATCACAGAATAACAAACTATACAACACGCGAAGAATGGTGGATCTACGGTCCACATTCCTTGCTCCAATCTATGATGGATAGGAGCTTTGGAATTCGGGCTTTGACGGTATCCAAGGCACTCCCCAACAAATCTCTCGGAGTGCTGAATTGGAAAACTCACGAACTAGGGTGGATCAATGGTCCACGATGACTCCGATGCTTCGGCCTTTAGGAGTTCTCAACCCATGCAACCCCACTTTTCCTCGAAGTGGCTATCCTCCGCAGGTTCTTAACTCACTAACATGTGGCACACATCCCATGTGTCTGCATCATCCTTGGTGATGTCAGTACGGACACATCACTTCGAGACTTCGGGACTTCGAGAATTCAGAATATTTTACCTTAGCATTCCTCAAATCTCCCGAACTCTGAATTTTCGATCTACTTTACCTTTCGAGGTCCACATGGTACAGCTGCCAACAATTAAGTTGGTGTCATGTGGCCCCACATGTCAGATTTATTTTGGTCTAACAGGGTTTTCAAAGTTCCATTCTGACTGACATGTGGTAGGACTAAGGAAGTTTGCATCACCCTGGGTGATGTCATCATGTTGTGTCACTTCAGGACTTCGGGATTCAGGACTTCAAAAGGATTCACCTTAGCACACCTAGTTTCTCCTGAAGTGTCAAGCTCCTGAAGATGTTGATTTGTAGTCGCAGCTTACCCCTTGCTCTTGGCTTGATATATGGCTCTGATCTGACTTCAGCCAATCCAACAGTCCAACACTTATTCCCGGATCTATGGTGTATATTCTCTCCGAAACTTCGGAACTTCTGGCTTCGACCTCTTTTCTTATAACACATAATTTTTCTGAAGTCGCGAAGTTCGAAGGACTTAGGGGTTTAGATTTTATACACCTTCTCTAGATATGACAATTGTGAAGGGACTTCCTTCTGCCGAACAGATCCTACGTCCCAATTTCAACCTCGCAGCTCAACACAACGATTGTTGCAACTCCTTTATCTATTTCCATTCCATAAATTGTTATACCTCCTAAGATTCATAACACAGCCAAGGTATTCGCTTGGCACCCAGGGACATTCTGAACCTCGAGTTTTGTCCCTTTCGACAAAAATTCACTCTGAAATATTGTCTCGTTAACCACTAACATGGCCTATCTAGGCTCAGTGTCAAAACCATGGCTCTGATACCAATTTGTGATGTCCCCGGCCATCAACCTCTGTTGGGTAGCGCTACCGAAACAACCTTATCTTTACTTGCTAGATATGATACCAATTTGTAACCTTCTCGGCCTTAAACCGATAGTCCAGACAACATTACCTTGAAAACTAACATGCTCGAGCATACACACACACACACACACACACACAAACACACACACATATATATATGAATATATTTCTAATGCAATTTTAACTAGACATTAACATTTTGTACATACACAGATTATTGTGGAAGTGACAATGACACATACCAATAATTAACAGATGATTTGTGTTCTGCTATCACACAACTTAATGCATAAATAACAGTAAAAGCATACATGCAGTAATCACAGACAAACCATAGATGTAACAACATATATAAATACATCGCATGTAAATGAACAGAGAAATGGGTACTTATATTTTAATTGCATACCTTCCATGAACATCCCATCCTTAGACCATGCTGCTCATCATGCTCAGCAGTGAGTCACCCCCGAGCTGGGACTAAACTCCATCAGGCAAGGGATTTCTAGACTTGGCAAGGACAACAGTGAAGTTTCACAGAACAACAAGAAGGATTTGTATCCCAGGATCCACTTTATGCCCACAACCCACAGACCCTCATTCCCCACATGCATGTTCCACCACAGGAGGGTACACCTTCACTATTACAAGTCCATCAGCTACTAAACCTCCCTTTCCTTGGGCTTCAGCAATAGGCTGGACCATAAGTGTCAGATTACTGTAGTTGAATCCCTTCAGGAGAACTCACTTCCCTAGAAAACTCTCTCACTTGGGTGAATTGCTCAAATGCTTGACAACCTGATTCTTCAATTCAACTCTTAAGTCAAATGGACATAGGTGATGTCAACAAAAGAATTCAGCTAATGCACAGGTGATGGTAACAACTAAAAAATGGGTAAGGACACAAAATATGGCAGCAAGCCAAGCTCAACCAAGGAACTGTGTTGGCAGCAACAACCAACCGCTAAGACACAGCACGGGCTCAAGCACAACACAGGTGCATTGGGCTTCACAAGAAATATGCAGGACAACTCTAGTATCTGCAGGTTACAATGGCACGTGCATCAGTGGGGAGTACAGCGGACTTCCAGGGTGGCTAACCTCACGAGAGTGCAGACGAAATGGTGAAGGGTGGCGAGAATTGTGAGAATCGTGAGAATCCTCAAAGTCGTGAGAATGGTGAGGGAACCCCACAACGGGATAACTTGTGTTAAGAACCAAATATCAATATAGCATAGAAAAACCTCAGAACAAGTACTCAACGCCTTGAAAAAGAGATAATTTTAGATAATAAGCCTCTTTGAGGGGGAAACCTCGTTTTACCCCACATAAATGTTCAAGTACAAGATGATTCCAAATGAAAATGTCTCCTTGGTATATATAGGAGACTAGGAGGTATAATTACAACTAATGGAATAAAGATGACATAAATAAAATAACATTACTAATCTAATATGCCCCAATTAAGGGGTAATGAGACAATATTAGGGCTTAACATGCCCCTCCCCTTGAGACAAGTGTTGTTCGCAATGCTTGAGTAACTCTGGAAGCTTCTGTATAAAAGACTTATATTCCCAAGTGGAATCTTCAGCTGGTAGTTTCCTCCATTTAATGAGATACTCTGAAATGGATCTATTCCTCAGCTGGCGAATTCTTGTGTCAGTGATGGCTTCAGGATCTAATATGATTTTTCCTTCCTCGTCAAGTTTTGGTAATATAGTTTGAACTGGGATCTTGTCACCTATAACCTTCTTTAAGCATGAAACATGGAAAATTGGGTGTATTCATGAAGATGCAGGCAACTCCAATTTGTATTCCATAGTACCAATCTTTTGCAACACCTTATAAGGGCCATAGTACTTTGGTGATAATTTATTATCCTTCTTGGCTTGCTTGAGGGACATCTGTTTGTACGGTTGTCGTCTTAAAAACACCCAATCCCCTACTTCAAAACTTCTTTCACTACGATGTTGATTTGCTTGTTGTTTCATGTGATTTTGTGCCATGGTCAGGTTGTCCTTTAAGATTTGGAGAACTTGTTGTTGATGCTCGATGTGATCTTCCACTGCTTGAACCTTAGATTTTTATTTTAGAGAAGAAGTGATGGAAGGAGGGTGGTATCCATGGAGTGCCATAAAGGGTGTCATTTTTGTTGCAGTATGAAAGGAAGTGTTATACCACCATTTTGCGAAGGGTAACCATTTGAACCATTGTCTTTGTTTATCAGAGACAAAGCAACGAAGGTAGCCTTCCATTAATTTGTTCACTACCTCGGTTTGTCCATCAGAATGAGGATTATAGGATGAGCTATGAGCCAATTGAGTACCCAAACAAGAAAATAATTATGTCCAAAAATGTCCAGTGAATATGGGATCTCTATCACTTACAATCATCTTTGGGCTTCCATGTAGATTTTGAACCGTCTCCATGAATGCGGTGGCAACTGTACTAGCTTTGAAGGGATGAGAGAGTGCAAAAAAGTGTGCGTACTTGATCAGTCTATCAAAAATCACCATGATGACACTCTTTCCTTCAGACTTTGGTAACCCTGTGATGAAATCCATGGAAAGCTCCTCCTAGAGCTGACTTGGGATGGTTAATGGTTTTAAAAGACCTGGGGTATTAATTGTTTCCACCTTATTTTATTGGAAAACCAAATATTCTGCCACAAACCTTTGAACATCAGCTTTAAAGCCATCCCAAAAAAAATCCTTCTTGACTTTATGGTAGTTTTTCAAAAATCCCGAGTGCCCTCCTACTGGAGAGGTGTGCAATTCCAATAGTACATTTTGTTTGAGTTGGGAGTTCTTACATAAATATAAGCGATCTTTGTACCATAATGAATCATTTTTCCATGTAAATGTATCTGATGCACTGGAATCCTGCTGCAACCTTTGAATGAGAGTCCACACTTTTTTGTCATTCTTCCATTCATCCCTTGCTTCTATTATCCAATTGAGTTGGATGATCGAGATAGCACAGAGAAAGGCCTCAACATCTTCATCCTTTCTTGAGAGTGCATCTGCCACAACATTTTGCTTCCTCTTTTTATAGACGATTTCAAAATCATAACCCAATACCTTGGTTAACCATTTTTGTTGTTCTTCTAAAGATAGTCTTTTTTCCAAGAAGTATTTAAGACTATCATGATCTGTTTTGACCTTGAAGACCCTATCTATTAGGTAAGGACGCCATTTCTTCAATGCATGTAGTATTTCCATCATTTCCTTCTCATAAATGGGTTTGTGTAAGTCCTTTTCCTTGAGTGGTCAACTTTCAAAATCCAGGGGCCTTCCTTCTTGCATTAGAACAACACCAATTCCATTTCCCAAGGCATCACATTCTACAATGAAGGTTTTTGTGAAGTCTGGAGTGGTCAATATAGTATCTTTGCGCATCACCTCTTTAAGTTGTTCAAAAGATTTAGTTGCCTCCAGAGTCCATGAAAATGCATCCTTCTTAGTTAGTGTCATTAAAGGTGTTGCTATTCTTCCATAGTGTCGAACAAACTTGTGGTAGTAACCTGTCAAACCCAAAAATCCTCTAAGATTCTTCAATGTTTTGGGAATCGGCCAATCCATCATGGCCTTAATCTTGTTAGGGTCTACCTTGACACCTTTATGAGATACAATATTACCCAAATACTCTACCTCCTTCTCCTTTAGTAGTTGTAGCACCTTGTCAACATGTCACACATGATCCTCCCAAGACTTGCTATAAATTAGTATATCATCAAAAATGGAAGGGCTTGAAAATTTTAGAAGGAAAGGCTTGAAAATGGAATTCATCAACCCTTGGAATGTGGAAGGTGAATTTGTAAGGCCAAAAGGNGGTAGTAACCTGTCAAACCCAAAAATCCTCTAAGATTCTTCAATGTTTTGGGAATCGGCCAATCCATCATGGCCTTAATCTTGTTAGGGTCTACCTTGACACCTTTATGAGATACAATATTACCCAAATACTCTACCTCCTTCTCCTTTAGTAGTTGTATCACCTTGTCAACATGTCACACATGATCCTCCCAAGACTTGCTATAAATTAGTATATCATCAAAAATGGAAGGGCTTGAAAATTTTAGAAGGAAAGGCTTGAAAATGGAATTCATCAACCCTTGGAATGTGGAAGGTGAATTTGTAAGGCCAAAAGGCATGACCGGAAATTTATAATGGCCTTCATGAGTTTGGAATGTTGTTTTTGGGATATCTTCTTCCTTCATTCTAATCTGATGATACCCTGAACGAAGATCTAATTTTGTGAAATAGATTGCTCCATGTAGTTCATCTAACAATTCATCAATGATGGGAATGGGAAACTTATATTTAATAGTGATCTTGTTGACCTCTCTATAATCTGGACACATACGCCATGAGCTATCTTTCTTGAATACCATTACTACTGGTGCAGAGTAAGAACTTTGGCTAGGTCTAATAATGCCAGAATCTAACATTTCTTCAACCATGCGCTCAATTTCACTCTTCTGGTCATAAGGGTATCTATATGGCCTGATGTTAGGAGGAACACTCCCAGGAATTAGGTGAATTTCATGATCATGATTTCAAGTGAGTTGAAGACGTTTGGGAATATCTTCAAATACTTTGGAATGCTTATCAATGATCCCTTGGAGATCTTGAGGAATAGCTGGCTTAGATGTCTGAACATCTAGTGAGCATAGTTGTGAAATAACGCCTTAATGCCCCTTTTTCAATAATTTTGTCATGCCATTAGAGCTTATCACCTTACCGGGTTTCCCTGTGATACCTCTTAACTTAATTTCTTTTCCTTCCAATGAAAATTTCATGAAAAGTTCTTGAAAATTAAAAGCCATTGTTCCTAATGATTGTAACCATTGGATTCCTAGTACAACATCAGCACCACCCATACGTATAGCAACCATTGGACTATTCATTACATATTCCCCCATAGTAAGATTGATCTTATTGCATTTTCCTGAGCAATTGATAGTTCCTCCATCTGCAGTCATTACTTGAAACTCTGGCACTGGATATACAAAGAAATTGAGAGCTTTGGCTAATTTATAGTGAATGCAATTATGAGTACTGCCAGAATCAATTAGGACTATTACCTTTTTCTTTTTGATGTATCCTTCGATCTTGAGGGTTTGAGGAGTGCTAATTCCAGCCAATGCATTACACGATATCGTGGGAGTCAACTCTTTAGATGAAATTGCTTCTACGTTTTCATCTTGAGATGGTTCTTGTTC
>JASDQU010373981.1:80022-91235 GCA_032191745.1 Picea mariana | reverse complement strand
CTCCAACATGTCCATTCTCAAAGAATTAAAATTCAAAATTGTAATCGAAAGAGTCCATATAGATATAGTTATAATAAGTAACTTATGAGTCATAATCATGAAGAAATTTCAGATAAATAAATAACATTGACTCTCTTAACTCCATCGTGCACTTTTATGTTTGTTTAAAACAATATCTTTTTCACTTGTCTACTTCCAAAGTGCAAGAATTCAAAGTAATCACTTTATGAGTACAGCATGATGCCTAAAACTTTTAAAGACATCATTAGTTATTAATTTCTATGTATATATTGTTTTTATTTAACATAACATTTATAAATTTATAATTACTATCATTATACTATTTTTATTCTTTAAAAAAAGAAAAGTTGTTTATAATAATTAAGTTTTTACATATTTTTATGTCATCAATATCCTTTAAAATTATACATAACTTTATTCACGTTTAATCAAAATATTTTAAATTCAAATTTCAGTATTAATAAAAAAGACTAATCATCACTCAATGTAAACCATACATGATATACTAAAATATTTCTACTTAATAAAATAAAATTAATTTTATATTAATTTTAATAACCTATAAAATTAATATTAATTTTAATAACATGTATAAAATAATTTTAATAACCTATAAAATTAATATTAATTTTAATAATATGTATAAAATGTATTTTGAATGTGATTTTACAAATTAGTTTTTTGGAAAAATAACAAAACAAACATTTTTTTTTTAATTCATGATGAAAAAACATCATTTCTTGGCCTGCAAAAAAGTGATATCTTTGGTGGATTCAAAGAATGTCTTTGGCAAAGCAACCCACCCCACACGAACAGTCCCCATCATTCCCATGTTGAATTCCACCCTCGTCAAGAAAATTCAGAATCCATCCTCAAAAGCTATTGAAAAAAGTTGACATTTCACTTATTGTTTTAAAGAATATATCAACTCACACAATCCACTTTCGAATAGTTTGTGATTATTTTATCAATGCACAAACTTAATATTATATTATTAATTTGGATATTCCATCCCATACTAAAAATTTTGAATTATGAGATTGGATATGTTTAAGATCTATACTAAATTAAACAAATTTTATTTTTATTTTTAAAAATAAAGTATTTTAAAATAAACGATAGTTTTGATTGAAGGATAAATATTTAAATTGCAATGGTAATCTTAATCTATAGATATTAAAGATTTGATGTGACGAATAACACTACAAATTTATAATGTTTTAGTTTTTTTTTTCTTATGATGATAATATTTATAATAATTATATATAAGAAGATGTTCATTCTTAATATACTCTAGTTCTAGTTCTATGAGGGCAATCATGAATGTCGTTGTGTGTATCTTTGTGATAGTTAGGGTTCATTCCTAAGATTGTTGCAAGGGTTCTCCTAAGTTTTAATGGTTGTCATAGCCATTCTCCATTGTTTTATCACTTTATGCTTTATTTTCTTTTCAAGTTATGAAGTATTTATGTTTGGTCTTTCCACTTTTAATAATAATGGTTTTGCAATGACCCCATCCTTTTTCTTGTTAAGTTTTGTTTTGAGGGTTTTTAATCAACTTGGTTCATCTCCTCTTCCAGCTGGTGTTATTCTCTCTTTGTCTAGTGTTGCCTTTTTCTTAGGTTTGGAAAATGTTCCCTTTAAAGATGTGGTTAAAAATGGATTTCCAAGTGTCTCTCAATCCTCTAGACATCATGTGGTTCGACAAGCCCCTACTTTGTTCGTCCCTATCATTAAGGATTCTTCAATTTATGAAGCCTTTCATAGAAGTAATGGTCTTATTTGTAGATTTAGTGGCCTCTCACCAATATTAGTTGATTTGCGTAAATGGATATTGTGTGTTTGGAAACCGAAACTCAAAGAGGAAGCCTTTATATCCATGTGCCACAGTTTTCTTTATTATGGATTTTTCCCTAGCAAAGGACCCAAGACTAGATAGCCCCAAGGGTTAGCTCAAGTGGTTCTGAGCCAGACATGAAGTTATCCCTAGCGAAGGAGCTCACAGGTTCAAATCTCTTGTTCCCCCTTGGGGGTTAGGCTTATGTGTAATCAGGGTCGATTGTCTACCCCATTTACCATCCACGAAGTGGGGAAGTAATTGGGGGTTTTCCATGAGATATTACCTCGAAAAAAAGAAGGACCAAGACTAGATCCTTAATTCATGTCCTTGGTTTTGTGGAAGCTCTAGTCTTACATGAAGGTCTAGATTCCATCCTTCAACCCTTTAATAGTTTCTCTTTCCACTACTCTTATCTAGGTCAAGCTCTCGAATCTTCCTCTTTGGTTTTGGGGATATGACTCACTTAGTGATATTGGAAATGCTCTTCGTAAATTGCACTTCAAAAGTGAGGAGATGAAACACTGTCGCATCACCATGTATCCATGTATCTATGTTGGAATGAATTTCAAAAAACGGTTTCCAATAGAAATCAATTTGGTTTCCAGATACTATACTTGACCCAAAAGTTAGATTATGAGAAATTTTTCTTCGGATGCAGGGAATGATATGAAATAGAACATGTTACAACTTATTATCCTACTCTTCGTAAGAATGGCCAATCTTGCAAATCCAAAAGAAATTTTACTTGGTGGGAGGGTGCAAATGAAGACCATCAATTGATATCCCCTTCAACTACCCATCCTAGCACCATGTGTTTTGGGATGATCAATTAGAGGTAGAAAAGAGAATTCTTGTGGAACCATTAGAATAAATAAAATCATAACCATATGATCCAGATCTCGGAGGCTGAGATCTAGATGGTTTGAATGCCGAGAGAGGAGGAGTTCATAAATGTCAATATTGCATGAAAAGAAGCATGAACAAAAACATGTAAATGAAGTACTTGGGAGGTGAGGCTCAAAGATGAGCCTCACCTCTAAAACTCATTACTAGTAAATCACTCGGAGTTAATTAATCTCACAATGAACAATATAAAATATGAGAGAAGCCAAAATGAGTAACTTGATATTATGAGAAGGCTTTCTAGGCCTTTATATAGCATTACAAAATGTTCCATTGGACAAAGTAAAAAATAACTCATTAAATGAGTCTCTATTATTAGTATAATAGATCTAACTACCCAACTAACTAAGTAGTGGAAAATAAAACCCAATACAATAATGAGAAGAGCTCATTAAATGAATCTTTATTATTATAATAATAGATCTAACTACCCATGTAACTAAGTAGTGAAAAATAAAACCCAATACAATAATGGAGAGATGGGACTCTCTTTGACCCATATGGGCAACCTGTTAGCCCAATTAATTAATGAGGAGGTGGACATCTCCTTGATCCACATGGGCAATCTATTAACTTTATAGTTTTATGACTTTTGCATCAGAATTTAGACCATATACCCCCTAAAATTCGGATCATTCCTTCCCCCTTAGAAAATGATGGTCCCCATCATTTCACCCATGCTAAAAAAAAGAAACCTCATTATCATACCATTATGATTACAATGTGAAAATACCCGATGAAGAGAAGGGTTTTGTGTGGTTGACCCATAATCGTGGGTTTGTGGTTGATCCATGGCCTAGTTGACAATGACATTGTACATGGGTAGAAAAATAAAGAAATTTTAATAAAATCCCAAAATTTAAAAAATAATATGGAAAAATCGTGACTTTGGGGGTTGTGAACATCCTTCTGCAAATATATTCATAACTTCTGCCACAGGTGATGAAATAAAATTCCGTCGAAGACCCATTTGAGCTATTGAAGAGATATTTTCATCGGTGTATGGAAATTGTTCTGAGGTGGCTCATGGAGTGAGAAAAACCAGGCCGAATTTGAAGGGCGCGCAATCATGTTGGTCACAAACATGTGTTGCTTCAAACAAAGATATCTCGTCAACCATACAACGAAATGAAATTTCGAGAAATACCCATTTGAGATATTGAATAGATATTTCCAGCCATATGTGAAAACACTTCTTTGGTTTCTTGAGAAGAAAGAAAAAAATTGTTGAAGATGGTGGTACGCACGGCCTCCTTGGGTCAAATACATGCTGAGATTCAATCGATGATATCTATCAAACCAGAAAGCAAAATGAGATGATGAGAAATACACATTTGAGATATTGAAGAGATATTTCCAGCCATATGTGGAACTCCTTTTGTAGTTTCTTGAGCAGAGAGAAAAATACCATTGAAGATGGTGGTACATGTGGCCTCCTTGGGTCAAATACATGCTGAGATTCAATTGATGACATCTCTCAAACCAAGAAGCCAAATGAGATTCCGTGAAATGTCCATTTGAGATATTGATGATGTATTTTCAGTGAGATATGGTAGAGCCTTTGAAATGTTGTGTAGAGGTCTCAAAACCTCTTTGAAGTTAGCTAAGTGTAGAGGGCCATAAAGGATGCCAAGGGTTTGTAGAGCAGCATGGGTTGTTGTAGAGGTTGTGGAACCTCCGTGGGCAGCATGGACACCCTGCAAATTTGTTGAAAATGTTACAGACCAATGGATGTAGCAGATCCATGTATATATGTAGTGAATCCATGTATGGATGTAGCGAATCCATATATGGTTCTCCTTGTGATGGTGAATGAAGATCTAAGGGCAAAAAAAAACCTTGTAGTGCCTGTGGAACAACTGTGATGCTTACAGTGTATGGTCTGACAAATGGATTCTAATAGTACCAAAAGGAGGTTGGTGATTACTGCAAATGTTTGAACCTGCAACATGCTGCAAACCCTTGTTCCGATGGAGAGCGTACCTGCTATGATACCACTGATCCAGATCTCGGGGGTTGAGATATGGATGGCTTGAATGTCAAGAGAGGAGGAGCTTAGAAATGACAATATTGCATGAAAAGAAACATGGACAAAAACATGTAAATGAAGTACTTGGGAGGTGAGGCTCAAGGAGGAACCTCACCTCTAAAACTCATTACTAGTAAATCAGTCGGAGCTAATTAATCTCACAATGAATAATAGAAAATATGTGAGAAGCCAAAATGATTAATTTGATGTTATGAGAAGGCTTGCTAGGCCTTTATATAGCATTACAAAATGGTCCATTGGACAAAGTAAAAAACAGTTCATTAAATGAGTCTCTATTATTAGTATAATAGATTTAACTACCCAACTAAGTAGTGGAAAATAAAACCCAATACAATAATGGGAAGAACTCATTAAATGAGACTCTATTATTATAATAATAGATATAACTACCCAACTAACTAAGTAGTGGAAAATAAAACCCAATACAATAATGGAGAGATGGGACTCTCTTTGACCCATATGGGCAACCTGTTAGCCCAATTAATTAATGAGGAGGTGGACATCTCCTTTATCCACATGGGCAATCTATTAACTTTATAGATTGATGACTTTTGCATATGAATTTAGACCATATACCCCCTAAAATTCGGATCACCATAGGACCCAACAACACCCATACAGAACCTGAATGGGGCATGAACAATAATAGTCAAGAAGAAGAAGATCACTCTGGTGTCACAACTTATGATGACAAGAAATGTGCATTGAAACTTGTATTAGGTATGTATTGGTTCTGCATTTTCTTATGTTCCCATTTTGTCTATGCTTACTCATGTAACTTAGGCTATGAAAGATATTTTTGGCACTTGGAAATATTGGGACGAGAAAAAATCTCCCAGTGTTATAGCACTAGGAATATCTCCCTCATCTGGCCTTGGCCCCCTTTGTATTGCAATGTTTTACAACTCAACCACAATTTTTCTAATACAACTTGGGTGTAGCTCAAGTGGCCAAGAAGAAAATTAATTTGTTTCCTCCCTTGTTGGGTTCAAATCTCACTTTCTAACATTTTTGTGGTTCATGAGATAATTGTTGTTGAGATGTTGACCTAGCATTGATCCTTAAAGAATCATGTTTCCCCTAAGTATCATCCTCAGATTGAAGGGAATTTTCTGGTGGGTTTCCTTGGGAAATGTATTACAACAAAATAGAAAAAGATGCTAGGTAATGTATCTCGAGGAAAAACCATGAGCACTTCCCCTCATTCCAAGGAATGTACCCAAGGTAAACCTTAGATTCTTCATGGCAGAAGGCCAAGTTAACAACATGGCTTAAATCCATTACAATAATATACTCATTAAGAGCTCAATATGTCACTTGCAAGAATTGAATCTAAGTGGGAAGGAAAACACTTATGCTCTCAACCGCTCGAGCTAAACCCAATTGACTATATATGTTATTATTTAAATTTTAATGATGCATTTTAATGGATGAAAAGTTGACAAAATTGTAAGTTACATAATTTTGTGACAACAATTTCTTTATAAAAATTAAAGATATTACTGTGTTTAGAAAAATTAACTTAAATAGAAGATATATTGCCAATTCCTTTGACCAACTAGTCAAATTCTTAATAATATAAAATAATTTGATTATTTCTTTTAAAAATTAAATAATACAATTTAAAAATAATTATTTAATATGGCAAACTTGACAACATAACATATTAACTCACCCTCTTCTAATTAGAGAAGGGAAGGGGTTAGCTAGGCTCAAACAAAGCAGCTTTTGATGAGAAATCATGATTGTCGCAAGAGCTACAAAGGAACCTATTGGAGTCCTCACAAGAGCAAGAACATTTTATTGAAATTGGTGCAGGGTCATCACAAGGGAGAACATTAATAATTTAAAGCATTGAAATTTTGACAATTCAAGTGGAAATGGGTATTTCCATGGCTCTAGAGTCACCTACAATTTTTTCCTTGTTTTTATCATTCTAAGTCATGTGGCATTGTTTGCAATAATTTTACTGACTTAGTCATCTTGGGCTACTTATAACTAAACTACACTGTCATACAAGACCTAATCTAAAGTTGTGTAGGTTTAATTAGAAATAATACAACCAACCAACACACAAACAAGATCATGATCAATTATTCCTTATAAGAGTTTTCAAGTAAGCAATCTTCAACACTTACCACATAACAAAAATTCAACACATCAAGACATTAACATGTGGGTAGTGCACCTAAAATTTTATTAAAAGATGATATAACCAAGTCTTTACAAAAGTGATCGAGTCTAACTAACTGCCACGAATCTACATGCATACAAATAGCACAAGTCCCTCATGAACTTGTGTCCACACTATTGCAAAATTTCCCTTACAACACTTGAAAGCCTGCCACTGTAGTCTCGATCTTCTCCATTGGTATGCTCTGCCCCATGACATGCCAACTATGCCTTGGTCATCTAGTTCCCTTGTATACTTCCACCACTAAGAACTATCCACTTCAATACTTACTCCAACTTTGGTTCTATCCTATGATCAAGTCTACCACTTGTCTCCTCTTCTCAAACCTATTCTTGGACCTTTCTTGAATAGACTCCAAGTCATATGATCACCTGCACCTTAGAATTGGTGATCTGCACTTCAATCCTTGCATGCCTTCTAATTGAAAGAGTTAACTCTCAAATTCACACTCACTTGACTTGGATTCCATTGAATTCAATGTCATAGCAAGTCCATGACCTCCACTTTATATAGTGGAAGGGGGTCTAATTGCCTCCCTTGAACTAAGGGAGTCATTTCCCTTCCACATATTCATGTGAACCCACGACCCTAACGTCTTCCTTAAGTCACCTGATTATTTCCTTAAAGCATGTCATACACTACACTTCAATGCCCAAGTCATCCACATTGCAACTTGTGTGACACCCTCATGCCCAATGCTTTTCCCAAGTAGTTAAGGCATCGTGGCCCAGTTACTATTGGGACCACCTTTCCCCTTGGAACATGCCTTCATCCCAAGCCATCATCCAAAATTAATATTGTGCCAATTCTCTGCCTTATCCAACAATTGTGTGGTCTTTTTATAAATACCTACTTGGTAACACCACTCCTATTCTTCTTTGAAATTGGTGTGCCTATGACCCCAAATAATTTCCAACAACTCATGTTTTCACAAAACATTACATCTATTGGTTGTCCAACAAAGGTGACCATGCCACATACTCACCTTCCTCTAACAAGGTATGGAGTGCCCAACTATTGTGAACATTGAACCCTTCCACTAAACACTCATTCAAGATGTGCTCAACCAAGGTGTCTCACCAAACATGCTTCATTGGAGCATTTTTCCAACAAACCAATCCAACTATGTTCATTGCTTAAGACATATAACTCATCTCCAACTTTTGAGGTATTCTCTATCTAACTTTAATGTGCATTTCACTAAGGCTTTGGAACTATCCCATCTCAAATCTAGTGGTCTACTAAACCTACAAAAAATGTCCTTCAACACCACATGTTCCACTCAATATGAGTGCCTCAACCATGTGCTACATCTCAACTTGTCTATGCAGATAAATATGTCAAGTGCCCAGGTTGTAGACAACTTCATCCCTCTTTGCCATCGTCTTCAGGATCAAATTGGGGTAAGGCACATAAGTTTTCCATTTGAAAACAAAAGGCCTTACACCCTCCCCCGTATAAGCTTGTTTCTACCTCGACAATGCCTAATATGTAAACTGTCATGGATATTCCACTAAAATAGTTCATCACAATAGTTCATCACAATAGATCTTATAATATTCTGAAATCTTAGATTATGCAATTTATTTCCTTAGATACCAAATTAACTATTACTAGCTTATTGCTCATATTTATGAAAATAATTGAAATACAAAATTGAAAGAGCAAGAAAATGTCCACACCATCCACACAAATGAACACACGATGTATCTTGGGAAACCTGTAATGGGATAAAACCTAACTAGAAGGTGAAATTTATGCTCTTCTCTCTTTTCTTTAGTTATGATATTCAAATACAAAGAAAGGGGCACTCACTATGGAGTTGCCTATGAAACTGTGGCCTAAATGGTTGCTACATAATATTCCTCCTCCTCTGTTATGCTTTCAAATCCCACTCCTAGATGCTATGCTCAAATATGGAACAAGTACAATTCTAAGGAGTGGAATCCCTTCTCCTCTTAGTGGCCCAGTATTTAACATAGCATGATAGCCATCCAGGGTTAGGGTTTTTGCATGCCTTTACCCTCAATTAGTGATAAGGTTTGGACCTTATAGAATCTTCTTGAAATTCCACACATGGCTAGCCCCACAAGTGTGTGTAATGGGGGCTAATGTGGCATCCACTCATACCATGGTGGTCAACAAGGCAGGTCAATTTATGGGAGGCATAAATTCTGCATACGAGCTCCAATTGAGGTGATTTTCGCACCAATGGAAATATCTCATTGTGTAGAATAATGTAGAGGGATGCAAGCTTAAGCTTACAAAGTTTTGACCCCCAAAAATGTCATTTGATGCCTCAAAATGGATCAAGAAGGTTCCAGACCCTAAATATCCAAACTGGGACCCACCACTAAAATGGGCTCTACAAGCCAATTCCTCCAAATTTTCCACCCAAAAAGTACCAAGATAGATGCAAAACTATATACTAATCCATTCTAAATCAATGCATCCACTAACCTTCTCATCCATCTCAACTAGTCTTCTACTAAGACTCGTCATCCATTTGCAACTTCTAAACCCTTCAATTACTTCACACTACCAAATCCACTTGCAGTTGCCTTCAACTCCGCCAACCCATGCCTCAACACACTTTGCACCTTCATGTTTTTTAACAAGTTAGGTATCTATTCCAACTTTGCACCCAAAACTCATGAAAAAAGAACAATCATGTGCCCCAAAACTAAATGGTATTACTCATGGTTATGATATGCACTACTCCGAATGTGTTATTTTTTAACATACCCAATTGTCTCTTGTAGTTGCAAACAACTCCACGCCAAACTGGGTACCCATGATTGCCTTGGCTCCACTACCTTCCCTAGGTAGTGAGCCATCTTACTACTCTATTTAGTTAAAATTTGCAAATAAGTGGCAGATAGCGCCACTACCCACAACAACACTATAAAGCATTCCTTTATGCAAGTCTCCTTCAAATTCTCTAGAATTGCCTAAGTTAAATTATCCATCTTCAAAACCTCCATACCTCTTACTTAAATGTGTTAAGAGTGGTATGTTTTCATTGATCCTACCTTCACCTTCAACCAAGAGTCTTTCAATCTCTGAGTCCCCTTGGTAGTTTGCTTGCCCAAGTTTGTCCAAAGGTTAAGCTACCTCCATCTAGGTTATCTCATACCAAGACATGGTGGCATCCTCCTCTTCATCTTGGTTCCCTACCAATTTTACACCCTATTGGTTGAATGCTCCATCAATTTTCTTTTCTAATTCAATCACTTTTCCACCTAGGTTAGGACTACCTTGTTTCTCCAAACAAGCATCCACCACTCTAGATATTGTACAAATAATGGTGTTTACTATAGTTTCTAGCATAGTTAAAATTTCCTCCATTGTTTTGAGTGCACCTTCCTCTACTAAATTCTACCTCTAAACTTCATCCAATCTCTACTTAGATTCCTCCAGACTTCCATCATACCCTTTACTAGGTTGTACTGCCCTATGATGGGTTGATATGATTGTGCGCATGGCAGTCATTCTTGAAATCACACCCCATTGTCTTCTCACTTTTGAAAAGACATGGACCTTGGGATCATCAAAAGTTAATAAACTATAAAGGTGAGGGATTTGTGCCACATGTGCCATCCTCATAAAACATTTCCCCAAAACAACTTCAAATCCATCCATCAAAACCACTATGAAACTAACAGTTCCACTCTAGTCACCAAGTTATAACTTGACTCCTTTAGCTAAGCCCACTACCTTACCATCATCCAAGTTTACTTCCCTGAACACAAACTACACCAATTCTAATTTCAAACCAAGTGTAACACTTCTTCCTTCATAAATTTGTGTTGCACCACTATCAGTCATCGCCATGACCAACTAACCATTTATTTTTTCTTGAACAAATCTAAGTTTAGTAAAGTCTCGCTCTTGGCTTGCCTTAGACTTGCCACTTCCTAAAGCACCCAAAAAGTGAAACACATCCACTTAAAATTGGTCTACCTACTATACTACATCCACCCTCATTTTCAATGGGCAATTCGTAGCATAATGGTACTTCACACAAATCCAACAAACAACAACCTTACCATCATTTTTGTTCTTATAACCATCTACTTGCTTAGCCTTTCCCTTGTTAGCTTTTTCTAGATGGGTTAGACTTTCCTTTTTCTTTCTTCCTAATCTTTCCATGTCACTTTTCACCTCAAAGTTCCTTCACTTGCTTCTAAACTTCATCCTACTCC
>JASDQU010373981.1:53730-65648 GCA_032191745.1 Picea mariana | reverse complement strand
CAACAAACAACAACCTTACCATCATTTTTGTTCTTATAACCATCTACTTGCTTAGCCTTTCCCTTGTTAGCTTTTTCTAGATGGGTTAGACTTTCCTTTTTCTTTCTTCCTAATCTTTCCATGTCACTTTTCACCTCAAAGTTCCTTCACTTGCTTCTAAACTTCATCCTACTCCAGCCTTGAAGTCAAGTAGTTTGTCTACTATAGTGATGACCATGGCTAGGATATACACATTTTGATGTCGCAACTCAATCTCTGCTCAATATTGTAACATTTTCATAGAATGAAACAAGTGATATCCATTAATCATGTCTTTGATCCCCAATTCTAAAAAGTATTTGATATACTCGTGAACCTTGCCAGAATGACTTAGAGACATCCACTGGCTCCTTGCAATCCATGGTTGTTTTTTCACTCCAAAATGTGCTTTTAAAGCTTGTTCCATCTACCCAATTCTCAATCTTCACATGTCTCACCCAACTACCACGTATTTCACTGTGTTTCTCCACCAAGCTTCGTTGTGCCCTTCAAGAACATTGCAGCATCTTTCACTTTGGTCTCATCAAAATTTCTATTCATCTACCCTAAGTACTACTTAAAATACCAATAAAAATTCCCCAACAACTTCACACCACAAGTGCCATCATGAATTTCAAACTCCTTGATCTTGATTCTCACGGGGGTGGCCAAATATTATTAAACAAATTGCCACATCAATTTCATTTGTGATATGGCCTAGTCTTTTTCCCTAGCTTGCAAACTTAAATCCCATCCTCCTTCATCAAACTCATCTAAAAAACAATATTTTTATTGCCATCCACAGTTCACCCGTGTGCAAACTGCGAATGTTTGTGTCTTGCTAGTTTGCAACTCGCAGATGCCCTAAAAAAATATGAAAAAATAAAATATTCCACATTTTCAAGAAGGTTTTACAATTGGGCTCATTCTCAAACTCCCCTTGGCCCGTAATCAACGGAATACAACCACCTCAACCTCTTGAGGATAATATAAAAGCACCTATGAGGGAATAGGTGAAGGACGACATCCTTCGTGCAAGATTATGCTAATAGTTTTGCAAGCTTCCCTCATTCCATGATCCTCTAAGTAGCATCCCTGTTGTGGAAACTCATTTTCTAACATTCCTTCCATTTGTGAGTTGTGGATATCTGCAATTCGCCCTTGTATCACCCATGGATGTTTGCTAGTCCTAGTTGTTGATCTAAAAGATTGTTTTACGATCTTAAGGTCAACCTCACGAGGATATGAATCCCCCTGCATTTTTAGAGAGGTGGTACTCCTCTTATTCTTATGAATCCAAGAAAATAAAATGAAACAAAACAAAGTATGAGAAGGACTAGACTTAATATTTACATTCACATTTAAGGAAAACAACACCTGAGATTTGGGACCAGGTGTCAAAATAAACTCATATGTACAATATATACAAAGTGAATAGATAAGATGCATACAAAATATAAAGGACTGATATAGCCATCACAACATTCATCAAAACATTTAACAATACCACAAATAGAGAGAACAAGAAATGGACTGAAAATAAAAGAGAGCTTTAAATTATATTTCAATAAAGTACTAAAAAGATTATGATCGATAAACCATTTGGTAACTCAAGATTCTAGTCAAAGTCTTTGAGAATACAACAATGTAATATCCCAAGTATCTCTCTCGGAGTCTCAAAAATAATAATGCGTCTTTAAATACAAAGTAAATGTCTTTAAAGAAAGTAAAATTTGTTCACCCTTCAAAGAGGACTAGGATTGGCTCCCACGGACCATAAAATGAAAAGACCTGGAAGATAAGAGAAGGACAACCAAGAATCAACCTAAATCCCACAAAAATATGAGTAGACAAAGGAAAATCGATAAATGATTGTAGCGGAAATGGACAGAAGAAAAAACTGAAGACTAGAGTTTATGTTCGAACAACTGTGATGGAGAAATATCATCTTTTCACTTGCTTGCAGATGACTCCTTTATAGACATCTGCTGTGGTTGAGGTGGCATAACTGCTCTAACTGTTTCTTGAGTTTTTGGTTCAGTAATTTCAATTAATGCCTTTTTCAATCGTTCCTCAATGTACTCTCTCAAAGGTGCCACAGTGATTTCATGTTTGGTTTTAATCTCGAACAATTGTCTTTCAAATTCCCTCAGGTCTAGTTCTAATTGATGCAATGTGTTTTCCACCTCATCATTTCTGTTGATATACCGAACCAAGCATATTTCAACTTCATCCTTGAAAAATTCTATGGTTTTGGTAAATTCATTAGCCCAAGCAACTTTTAATGATTTAATTTTTCCCATTAAAGATTCTTTGGTTAAGATCATGGTATCCATCAATAAATTGGGACCATCTAATTCCTTGGTGAGAGCCACAAGCTTAAGAAAAAAATCACTCTTTTTATTCCTTAGGACCTCACTTTCCTTTATCATTTTTCTTATTTCTTTAATTCTCCTTAACCAATAGGCATTAATTTTCTTCATACAATAAGGCAAAGGAAGTTTTTGTTCCTTTCTCCGGGTTTCATTTAAACTGGAAAATTCAGTTGAAAATGTATTTACAACTCCCTTGAAAAATCCTTCATCATTCTCCAAATATTTCTACATATATTCTTTGAAATTCTCTATTCTAGAGGAAAAGATATCAATATTTTGGGCAAGCTACCAAATTTTCTAAATTATATCAACCTGTTTTTGTATGGCAACACCAACATATGTTCTTATAGCCTGCAATAAACTTGATGATCCTTTGTATTTTGTATTGCTTTCAGGGATCTCCTCCAATTAAAGTATATGTTCCATATAACTTAAAGGTTCTGGGAACAATGGTGTTGGTACCAGAGCAACTTCTAATTCTTTTACTCTTTTCTTTAGTTCCAAATTCTCTTTCTCCATTTTTTTAATTGATAGTCTTAATGCATCTCTAGTAGCTCCATGAAAATCTTCAATTTTAAATGGTGCTACTCCATCCAAGTCAATAGAAGATTTACATCGTTTAGATGAGTTTTTATTCTTGGTATTAACTTTTTCTAATAGTAACTTTTTGGTTTTACGATTGTAAGTCGCATGGTGTAGAGCGACATACTCTTCTTCAAATATCTCATGATCCTAAGTCATAATAAAATCAAATATTTCTTTCGTCTCTAACAACCTTTGTGTAGACCAACCAGGTTCTTCAATGATTTTGTCCATGTCGATAACATGGGGAATTTCCCGGTCTTCTGGTACGTTTATTTCCACTGATGACAAATTTATTTTTCTTTTTATAGGAGTGTGTGCAACATGTGTTTTCTCAAGGTTTTTTCTTGGTGGGTTTTTATCTCCACCGCCATATGAGCCTCCAATTGGTGTTTTTCTATTATCCATTCTACTGGTTCTATTCTTCATTCTTGATGGAGTGCTTCTTTGGGACGTTGTCAGTGAAATAGGGTTTTGATTTTTTGTTTCTCTGGCTTGTTGTTTGTATCCCTCATTTGTACTATTTACTTCTCCTGTATTCTCTAAATTTTGGTAGGCCGCCAGTTCTTGGAGATCCAAATTATTTCTGCCACCTTCTTGGAATTGTTCAATTATGATAAAGTGTTAAACATACTCAACTAACTGCATCTGTGTGGTGAATTTTCTATCTAGGTCAAAACCTTCAACAAGTTTGGCTTCCTTCAAACCCATTTGTTCATGATGTTCTGCCAACTCATTTAGATGACTTATGTGTTTAACAATACAATCCCCAATTTTCCATGGTAGGGGTATAAACTATTTTTTCATTTTGTCATGGAAGAAACACGCCCAAGTTTTGTATTGCCTGCATACTTCTCCAACAAATAGTTTATATGATGTATAAAATGGTAAGAGGAAAGGTTTCTCCTTACTCCCAAATACTCTAATTATAGTGAGTTCTTCAGATAACTTATAAATCCCTTTTCCAGTGAGGAAGGAAGTTGCTTCTAACAATAACCTTGATGTGCTTTGTCCAAATATTAACCTTTTGAATTATGCGATGAAATTGTTGTGGACTTTAACGATTGTGAAACAATCTACAGGAAAGGGTGACAATGACCGCATTGAGATCCACGAATACGGTTAAGTGTTGGGAGAAATGTGGACTTGCGGGGTTGTGGACTTAAACGCTTGTGAAACAATCTCCGGGAAAGGGTGACAATGATCGCATTGAGATTCACAAATACGGTTAAGTGTTGGGAGAAATGCGGACTTGCGAGGTTGTGGAGTTGCAGACCTATGAGTCATAGAAAAGTGATGAGGAGTAAGGAGATTCACTCCACAATGAGAAATATGGCTAAATATGAAAAGAAGTAAAAAGTAGAAAGTGGATGTGGACCTGCAGATTTGTGAAAGTGGAAACTTAGGAAAGGATTTAGGGATGACACATGGCTCCACATTAACATTGCTTGAATTTTGACTAAGTACCAAAAGAAAATAGAAAAGGAAACAAAGTAAGAGGCTTGGTGAGTGCGGAGTTGCAGACTTGAGTAATTCAAAAAAAAATCAAGCATTGTTATGCAGCTCCACATCCACATCATTTGAAAAAAAAATTAAGTGCTTGGAGGTTTTTTTATGTAAGAGAAGAAAAGTAAAGAAAAATAAGCTAAGAAAAATGTAAAAGAAATCCTAAGAGTGGTTGAATGACAATACTAGACTGGTCGAAAATATGGATCAACATCTGGATCCAACTGTGGGACAGTGACCCCCTGCGGGTTGCTAAGAACCCAAAATCATGTTCCATTGGTCTATTGAGTCCAGTAAAGAAAACAAAAATGTATAGAGGAAAAGAAAAAAATATATACAAGTTTTCTTGGCTGTTGGGGCATCAATAAAAGAAATGCTTTTGATATTGTTCATTGACAGACAATGGTTGAATTGTACCATTCATATCTTTGAGGATGTATGAATTGCGACCATTTATTCTTTCAATTTGGTATCGGCTGATCCACAGAGCTTTGAATTTTGTGTGAGATGATGGCTTTTATTTTGTTTGGTTACATAGCAAAATTAATTGCTCTTTTTGAAACTCCTTTGCAGTTGTACTTTTATCAAAATACTTCTTGATTGCTTCTTGCCTCTTTTTCGTTGCTAATACTGCCTTCTCTCTTTGTTATTTGAGTTGTAAAAGTTCATTATGTCTTCTTTGCATTGGTGATTGTTCCTCATCTTCATCATTAACCGGTATTTTTGACGCGTTCAGTTCCATGTGGAGACGTAATCTTACCTCTTTTCCATATACCAAAGTAAAAGGAGAATGTTCAGTTCCCTTTTTTGGAGTAAGTCAACTTGTCGAAAGTGCATCTAATAGTTTATTATGCCAATTCTTGTGGTTAGCATCAATAGTTTTCTTGATAATCTGAATCAATGTCTTGTTTGTAGATTCTTCCATACCATTTCCTTGTGGGTAGTAGTTAGAAGATTGATCCATGATTATTCCATATTCACCACAAAAATTTGTGAATTTAAACTCAACAAATATTGAACCATTGTCGGTTATGAATTTTTCTAGCACACCAAATCTCGATAATATGTTTTCTTTGAGAAAATGGATCAAGTGGTCAGAATCTGCATCTCTTAAAGCTATTGCTTCTTGCCATTTTGTGAAATAATCAGTTGTTGTAACAATATATGAATGTACTTTGCTAGATTTGGTATTTATTGGACCAATCACGTCTAGACCCCATTGAACGAATGGTTTCTCTACCATCAATGATTGTAAGGGAATAGCATCCCTCTTCATTTTTCCTGAAAAGGTTTGACATGAAATGCATTTTCAAATGAATTCATAGGAGTCTTTAAATATCATTGGCCAATAGAAACCAACTCGGATGATTTTATGTGTTGTCACCACTAGTAAAAAGTGTTCCCCACAGATTCCTTGGTGGGATTCTTGTTTTAATTTTATGGATTTAATGTGATCCAAACATCTTAATAATATACCATCAAGATTTGGCCTAAACAATACTCTTGACACTAGAACATAATTGTTCATTTTCATTTTCAAAGTTCTTTGAAGACATTTCTGGGGGAATTGGTTTGATTTCAAATAGAAAATGATATCCCTATACCATTCATAGTTATCCAAACTTTTTCTTTATTTACAATATTAAATCCTCAAAAGAAGAAGTATTTACAACTTCAATTCATGTCATGTATTTACATAAACCTTGTCCTCTGACAGCCTTTACTGGTTTAATCTCTATGTCATATTCTTGAAGCTTGGCCAACCAATTAGAACATATTCCTTATTTGAGTTGTTGGTTCAACAACATATTAATTGGTGAATGTGGAACATAATTAATAACATGATTTGAAAGAATATTCGTCCCAAAATGGGCAATTTCCTTGACAAGTGAAAGAGCTTGTTTTTCAACAGGTGAATAATTCAATTCATAATCATGTAACATTTTACTCATAAAAGCAATTGGAAACTCTTCTTGTTTATGTTTTTTCTGGGTGAGAATCGAAGCAATGGTTTCATCCGAGGAAAACGAATACAATATGAATTCTTTATCAAAATCAAGACTCACAAGGACTGGTGCAGTAGTTATGGAAAGTTTAATTTATGTGAATGCTCTTTTAATTTCTGGTGTCCACTCAAATTCTTAGTATTTCTTCAATAGTTTGTTAATGGGTTTAGCAATGGAAGCATAATCAAGGAAAAAACTTCTTACAAAATTAATCTTCCCAAAGAAGGATTGCACTCCTTTTTTTGAGGTTGGGGGGTTCAGATCGTTTATCACTTTGATTCTTTCAGGATCTATGTATACCCCTTCCTTACTCACAACATGGCCTAACAACTTTCCTTCTATTACAACAAATAAACATTTCTTTGGATTTAATGATATTCCATATATTCTACACTTCTCAAATATCTGTTTAAGATGTGTGAGATGCATCTCCGTTGATTTTGAGTAGACAATTAAGTCGTCTCGATACATGAAATCTTTCCTATGAAATTTTCCTATGAAATCTTTGAAAGCATGATACATGGCTCTCTAGAAGGTAGTTCCTGCATTTTTTAATTCGAATGGAATTCTGATATAGGCATGCGTTCCCCAAGGGGTTAAAAATGTTGTTTTTGGCCTATCATCCTCTACTAAAATAACCCGATTGTATCTTGAAAACCCATCTAACCTTGACATTAATGCATATCTCGTGACTTGTTGAAGAAACATTTCCATATTTGGTAGTGGGTAACTATCCTTTATATTGACTTTATTAAGATATCTAAAATCAACACATAAGCGGATCTCACCAGTTTTCTTCCTAACAATTACTGGGTTTGAAAGCCATTCTGAATTCTTGATGGGAGCAATTATGCTTTCCTTCTCTAATTTCTTGATTTCTATTTTTACCAAAGGCTTTATCTCGGGGTTAATTATTCTCAATTTTTGTTTGAAAGGCTTAACACCCTCTTTCAGAGGTATGATATGTTGGATAACTCCATGGAAACACATCTTGAAATTCTTTGAAAAGAAGAGTGTACTTGTCCCTTTATTCTTTAGTATAGCTAGTACCCAAGTTTATATACTTTGGTGATTCAGGAGTACCAATGTTTATCTTATAGGTTTCTTGAACTTTTCTAGCAAAAGGTTCTTCAAGTGGTTTTGAAATTTTAGTTTGGTCATCCCTTGTAAAGAGGGATTCCAAACTGACATATTTCTTTGGAGCAAGTTTTCCAATTTGCTCTTGAATTTCTTCGTGAAAATTATGACATTCTTCCGAGTCTTCTTCAATTATGGTATCATCATCTGTGAAAATTTTTACCACATGTTCATCGTTCTCAAAAACTTGTAAGTTTTCTTGATTATTTGGGACCGATGGTCGAAAAATAGTCTTCACATGATAAGTGCCTTCTTGTTACAAATATTTTGTTTTAAACAAGGATGCAGTGACTGCTAATGCATCACCTTTTTTATTCTTTTCTCCGGGGATAAATGATATGTTAAAAGATTTGAAAGATTCCATGAGCTCTGTCACTCTTTTAACATAACATTTCAATTTTTCCTTTCTGATTTTATATTTTCCTTTGATATGATTTATAATCAATTCAGAATCATTGGTTACTAGTAAATGTTCAAATTTCATTTGAATGGAAATGATCATTCCTTGAATCAACGCTTCATATTCAATGTCATTGTTAGTGCATGGAAATTCAAGTCTTATGGCATGAAGATATATAGTAGGTTGTGGGCTTTTGAAAATAATTCCAGCTCCATTTCTTGACTTAGAACATGTACCATCAAAAGGCATTTTCCAGTATCTTTGAAAAGAGTCTTGTTCTTTTATCTATTCTTGAGTGCATATCTGTTCTGACTCAAATACAACATAGTTTCCCATTCCCTCATCAAGATAATTTCTCATCAATTCATTTTCCTTTCTTTTGAAAGAAAAATGTTTTCTTATTTCTATGGGGATCCTTACCATTATTACATATTTATTTGGGAGCATCATACAACTTTCATCATTCATGATGTACCCCCCAATCATTGAGGACCAATCCCTTCCCAGAACAACTTCATATGTTGGAGGCGAGTCTACTAGTACAATAGTGAAAACCGTGGTGATATGAGGAGTTTTACTTATCTAGGCACAAAAATATTTAATCTCTTCATAAGCTGGAAATTTTCTTGATTCAATAGCATAAATGCTTTCACCAATTTCATAATGTCTAGTACATTCCATTCCAAGTGCTTGCATCATTAATAAAGGCATAATGTTATTAGTTTTTCCATTGTAAATCAAATAATTGTGCAAAACAACTTCATGGTTCTCTATGGTAATGTAAAATGGTGGAACCTTTGGTTTAGGTTTAGCCGAGGAATAATTATGTTGACGCTTTGAGTTTATTACTACAACTTACATTCTTGTATCTGAATCATCAAATATTTTCAACATGTTTTCTCTTTGCTGTGGAATCTTAACGACTTCCATAAACGACAAAGTGATTTTGAGTTTTGAAAGATCATCCATTACGTTATATGTAATTTGTTGTGGAGTCTTTGTTTGATTAACAATAGGTGGTTGCTTCGTTGCTTCTACTTGAATTGACTTAGTATTTTCTTTTTCTGGAACCTCTTTTGCTTTGATTTTTTTTATTTACGCCCTTGTCAGGATGGCATTATCTTGCAAAACATCATTTTCATCTTGTTCATTGAAAATATAAAATGGTTCCAATTCATCAGTCTGTACTAATTCCAGACCATCATTTTGCATAGTGTTTGACTCTAGGTCAAGGTCTTCAAAACTTTCTTCAATAGAAATTTCATTTGACTCAAGGGCATTTGGGTTTGGGACCCACGGTGCTCTTGGTCTTTGTTCTTCATTCCTCCTATTATTTCTTGCTCTTTGATCTTGAGCATGATTTGTTCTTTGTTATTGTATAGGAACTCTGATGTCTTGGTCTTCTGAAGGAAGTGGGTTGGTAGCTCATCTTAACCTTGTCAATTAATTTTGAATTTGCCGAATTGTCCTATTCATCTGAGCTATCTCACTTTTTTACTTGGTTTCTTGGGTTGCGGCTGGATCATTTCTTACGTCTGAGATAACACCTTGAAATACTCCACCAATACCTCATTTCTCAACATTCTTTGAGACCGAAGCCATTTGGTTTGTTATGGTAAATTTAGTCATTTCTCTTTGAACTCTTCCGAGGATAATTTCAGGATTGACATTTGTTTCTATCATAATTTCTTCCATCCCAGTTGCTTTGTGCATAGCTCCATCCAAATCGTTTATTTGATCATCCCTGATAACATATTTTACATTTGTTGGCATAAAATTCTTATAACAACCAAACATAACTGGGTCGTTTGGTCTTTGATATTCATGGATTTGATTTAGCGCCTTGTGAAACTGCAAATTGAAATCTTGTATCATTTCACCTTTCTTCAAATGAATTTGAGTGAACTAAGTTAATAATGTGAGGTACGCGACCAGAGGCACATACATGGTCATAAACATAGTTTCTATATATTCTAAAGACACAATTGACCTGGTTGGAAGGGACATATACCATTCATGAGCTGGGCCAATCAATGTTTGCAAAAACAATCTAACCACTACATCCTCATGTTCTACTAGATGCAATTCACACATAGATAAAAATTGTTCCATGTGTCTCTTCGGGTCTGTTATTCTGTCTCTTGAAAATACTGGTAAGGATCCTTGTGGGAGAGTGGGTAATTGATGTTGTTCACCAAAAATGTTAAGGGGGCTATTCCTCATCCTTCTTAGCGGGATTCTATATATTTCTCGATGTTCATGAATTTCATTTCTTCTTTCTTCTCAATTTTCAAGAACTTCATTTCTTCTTTCTTCTCTATCTCCCATCTCTTGAATTTTTATTATTACAATTTCAAAATTTTCTCCAACCTCAAGATTTCAAAGTTGTTTACTTTTACTTCTTGTTATTCATCCTCTATATGTCTCCAATATTTTTCTCAGTTTCCAACCCTTTGTCTTTGTCTTCTTGCGATCTCTCTTTCTTCTTCACAAGCCAAGGTTTCCCAAGAATTTTCTAATTCTGCTCTAGTCGTGGCTGTTGTTATTGCTAGATTATACAATTGATGCAATATGCTATGTTGATTTCCAAGACCGATTGGAAAATTTGGTTGATTCAGGTTAGGTTGAGTCATAAATTCTAGTCTGCGAAAACCAACCTTTTTCTTTCCCTAGTGGAGTCACCAAAATGTTGATCTAAAAGACTATTTTGCGGTCTTAAGGTCAACCTCAGGAGGATATGAATCCCCCTGCGTTTTTAGAGAGGTGGTACTCCTCTTGTTCTTATGATTCCAAGAAAATAAAATGAAACAAAACAAAGCGTGAGAAGGACCATACTTAATATTTACATTCACATTCGAGGAAAACAACACCTAAGATTTGGGACCAGGTGTTAAAAGAAACTCATGTGTACAATATATACAAAGTGAATAGATAAGATGCATACATAATATAAAGGATTGATATATCCATCACAACATTCATTAGAACATTTAACAATACCACAACTAGAGAGAACAGTAAATGGACTGCAAATAAAAGAGATCTTTAAATTTTATTTCAATAAAGTACCAAAAATATTATGATAGATAGAACATTTGGTAACTCAAGCTTCTGGTCATAGTATTTGAGAATACAACAATGCAATATCCCAAGTAGCTCTTTTGGAGTCTAAATAATAATAATGAGTCTTTAAATACAAAGCAAATTTCTTTAAAGAAAGTAAAATGCATCTGCCCTTCAAAGAGGGCTGTGATTGGCTCCCGCGGACCATAAAATGAAAAGACATGGAAGATAATAGAAGGACAACCAGGAATCAACCTAATTCCCACAGAAAACTGAGTAAACAAAGGCAAAGTGATAAATGATTATAGTGGAAATGGACATAAGAAAAAATTGAAGCATAGAGGGGTAAATTCATGAAGGTGGATAACACTTTCGTGACAATCGGATCTCCAAAATTCCAAAAGACATTTTTTTGGCCGAAATATGTTTTGACCAAACCTTTGAATGTCAAATCGAACGGCACTGTGACGATGCCCTCGATTTTCATGTACAATTTTATCCGAACGAATTTTTTTCATCTGGTAACTTCTTTTCGGTTGAAAGATATTCTGGCCGAAAAGATATTTCGGCTGAAAGAATATTTTAGCCAAAATATCGTTTCGGCCGAAATATCTTTTCGATCGAAAGGACCTTTCAACCGAAACATTATTTCGGCTGAAAACAGGTTTATATATTACCCGCACATCGTGACTGTTACGGTTTTTCTGAGTTCTTGGTGATAGTGTGAGTGATAGTATGAGTGATTGTTAGTGTGAGTGTGTTGGCGCGGTTGATAGTTTGAGTGTGAGTGTTGGTAGGATGTGGGCGGGCGGTCGGAGCTACGGGTATTGG
>JASDQU010373981.1:2866-17769 GCA_032191745.1 Picea mariana | reverse complement strand
TTTTTGAAAAACATCAAATCATAATTACAATCAATTATATTAAAAAATATTTTAAATTTGAATTCTATACTTTTAATATAGACAATATGTTTATGCATACCTGGTTGGACTTCTTCTTGTTGAAAATATATATTTACATTATCATCTTTTATTTCTTCAATATTTGCACGTTCTCGTTTATTTCTCCAATAATGCTCTTTCCTTTGATCGTTATGGTGAGTTTCATCTCGAGTGCGATCAAATTTTCTCTTGCGCAAACTTATGTTTCCCATGAGTATAGTTATCTATAAAAGTTATGTTCAACAAAGGCTTCATCTTGAAAAAATGCTCAACATTTATATTTCAATATATAAATTGTTATTCCAATAAAAACTTGAACAAACATCAATTACCTTGTTCAACAAAAACAAAAAAGATGATTCGAAACTTTGTTTAGGTGCTCTAGAAAACCATGAAACAAGCGATGAATTGTGTTAAATGTGTTCAGTCAAAAGCGTATTTATACGATTTGACATGAAATGAATGATATGACGTGTCTTTTCATTTTTTTGGGCTGATGGAATTCGCTCACCCATATTTTGGCCGAAAAAAGTTTTTTTTGGCCGAAAATCTAGGAAACCGTTTAATTTTAACGAATATCGTTAGAATTTAGTTTTTCGGTCGAAAACTAGAGAATGAGACTGTATGCAGGAACCAAAGAATTTCCTCTAGCGTATCTAAACTTTGGAGGTTGCAGACTCCTACAAATACTCAAAATTTGGTTTCGAAATTGACACCAACATTTGCAAAATTGAATCTACTTTCAATTCCTATAATTTGTTTTCATTTTCATTTTTTTTATCTAATTTTATTTAATTTTTTAAAAAACTTACTACATAATATTTTCATCTGACATTATGATTTAGTGAAATGAAATATCCGTATCTCTAAAAATACACAGTGAAAAAATTATATTCATAATCCTTAAATTGTTCTTTTCAAAAGGGTATTTTTAGATTTTATTTTTAAGTAAAAATTAAGATAGATACAAGGTGGGGGAAAACATGTGTTTAAACTCTGCAATGTTTTAAGCTTGGTCAACTTAAAAAAATTCTAGAAATTATAATATTCATCCATTAGATTTAAAATTATAGTCATATTAAAATAGTCTTTGTAGATTGTTGCATTATATTTCATTTGTTAAAAAAAAAAGGTTTAATAATAGAGACACTGTTGGGGGGAAAATAACTCATTATCATTCCTTTCATGTTTAAGGAACATACTGTTAAACAATTGTCAAATTGATATATCAAATCTTAATAAATAAAAAATGAAAAATAGTCATTGGAAAGATAACAAAATTCTTCATAAGTTTTGTTTTTACTGTAAAGTGAAATTCTAAATAAAATAAATAATTTTGTATGTCGGAAGTTGAAGAACTTGTGAAAATATAGTTTTTTTTTCTCATAAAACAAGCAAAATAGACACCCATCTTCATGATTTCACCCAGAGTTTATGTTCGACTCACTGTGATGGAAAAATCTCATCTCTTCACTTGCTTGTAGATGGCTCCTTATAGACATTTGTTGTGGTTGGGGTGGCATAACTGCTCTAATTGTTTCTTTATTTTCTGGTTCAATAATTTCAATTAACGTCTTTTTCAGCCATTCCTCAATGTACTCTCTCAAAGGTGCCACAATGATTTCATGTTTGGTTTCAATCTCGAACAATTGTCTTTCAAATTCCCTCAGGTCTAGTTATTATTGATTCAATGTGTCTTCCACCTCATCATTTCTATTGACATATCGAACCAACCATATTTCAACTTTATTCTCATAAAATTCTATGGTTTCGATAAATTCATTAGCCCAAACAACTTTTAATGCTTTAAGTTGTCCCATTAAAGATTCTTTGGTTAAGATCATGGTATCCATCAATAAATCGAGACCATCTAATTCCTTGGTAAGATGCACAAGCTTAAGAAATAAATCACTTTTTTTATTCCTTAGGTCCTCAATTTCATTTATCATTTTTCTTAATTCTTTAATTCTCCTTAACCAATGGGCATTAATTTGCTTCATACGATAAGGCAAAGGAAGTTTTTGTTCCTTTCTCTGGGCTTCATTTAAACTAGAAACTTTAGCGGAAAATGTATTTACAACTCCCTTGAAAAATCCTTCATTATTCTCCAAATATTTCTGCAGATATTCTTTGAAATTCTCTATACTAGAGGAAAAGATAGCAATATTTTGGGCATGCTACCAAATTTCCTAAATTATATCAACCCGTTTTTGTATGGCATCACCAACATATTTTCTTACAACCTGCAATAAACTTGATGAGACTTTGTATTTTGTATTTCTTTTAGGGTTCTCCTCCAATTCAAGTAGAGGTTGCATAGAACTTAAAGGTTATGGGAACAATGGTGCTGGTACCAGAGCAAATTCTAATTATTTTACTCTTTTCTTTAGTTCTAAATTCTCTTTCTACATGTTTTCAATTGACTGTCTTAATGCATCTCCAATATCTCCACGAAAATATGCAATTTTAGATGGTGCTACTCCATCCAAGTCAATAGAAGTTTTCCATCATTCAGATGAATTTCGATTCTTGGTATTAACTTTTTCTAACTATAAATTTTTGGTTTCTTGATTGTAAGCTGCATGGTGCAGAGTGACAGACTCCTCTTCAAATATCTTAGGATCCTTAGACATAATAGAATCAACTATTCTCTCGTCTCTAACAACCTTTGTGCATACCAATCAGGTTCTTCAATGATTTCATCCATGTCCATAGCATGGGGACTTTCCTGGTCTTCTTGTGCATTTATTTCCACTAATGACTTTTATTTTATTTTTATTTTATAGGAGTGTGTGTAACATGTGTTTTCTCAAGGATTTTTCTTGGTGGGTTTTTGTCTCCACCATCATCTGAGCCTCCAAGTGGTGTTTTTCTAGTATCCATTCCACTGGTTTTGTTCTTCATTCTCGATGGAGTGCTTCTTTGAGACATTGTCGACGACTTAGGGTTTTGATTTGTTGTTTCTTTACCGTGTTGTTTGTATCCCTCATTTGTACCATTTACTTCTCCTATATTCTCTGAATTTTGGTAGGCTTCTAGTTCTTGRAGATCCAAATAATCTYTGCCACCTTYTTGGAATTGTTCAATTYTRAKAAAGTGTGAAACATACCCGACTAACTACATATGTGTGGTGAATTTTCTATCTAGGTCAACATCTTCCAAMTCATTTAGGTGACTTATGTGTTTAACAATAYAATCCCCAATTTTCCATGGTAGGGGTATAAACTGTTTTTTCCTTTTGTCATGGAAGAAATGAGCCCAAGTTTTGTATTGCCTGCATACTTCTCCAACAAATAGTTTATCTGATGTATAAAATGGTAAGAGGAAAGGTTTCTCCTTACTCCCAAATACTCTAATTACAATGAATTCTTTGGACAACCCATAAATCCCTTTTCCAGTGTGGAAGGAACCTGCTTCTAAGGATAGCCTTGATGTGCTTTATCCAAATATTAACATTTTCAATTCTGAGATTAAAATTGTTGTGGAATTAGATGCTTTTGAAACAATATTCAGGAAAGGGTGACAATGACCACATTGAGATTCACAAATACGGTTAAGTGTTGTGAGAAATGCAAACTTGCGGGGTTGTGGAGTTGCATACTTAAATGCTTGTGAAACAATCTTCGGGAAAAGGTGACAATGACCGCATTTGAGATTCATGAATATGGTTAAGTGTTGGGAGAAATGTGGACTTGCAGGGTTGTGGAACTACGAGTCATAGAAAGTGATGAGGAGTAAGGAGATTCGCTCTGCAATGAGAAATATGGCTAAGTATGAAAATAAGTAAAAAGTGGAAAGTGGATGCAGACCTGCAAATTTGCAGAGGTGGAAAATTAGGAAAGTATTTAGAAATCGCACATGGCTCTGCATCCTCATTACTTGAATTTTGGCTAAGTACCAAAAGAAAATTAAAAAGGAAACAAAGTAAGAGCCTTGGTGAGTGTGGGGTTGTAGACCTAAGTAAGTCAAAAAAAAGAAAAAAATTAAGCATGGTTATGCAGCTCCGCATCCACATCATTTGAAAAAAAGATTAATTTCTTGGAGGTTTTTTTGATGTAAGAGAAGACTATTAAAGAAAAATAAGCTAAGAAAAATGTAAAATAAATCCTAAGAGTGGTTGAATGACAATACTAGACTGGTTGAAAATATGGATCAACGCTAGTGTACATAGTCATGTATCTGTGTAAGAAACTTTATTTTTAAGTCTTTCTCTCTGTTCTTGGAGGATTTGGTTTACTTCTTCAGTATAATTTGAGCCTTCTGGGTTTTCTTTTGCTTTTGATTATTGTGCCAAGTCTCTGAAAACTTTTAAATCATCTAAAATATCTTGATTTTGGTTAGGTTAGTCTTTTGGTTATAAGGTTCTTTAGGTGGGTCGAAAGGTTAGTTGTGTGTGGCTGGGTTGAGTTTCTAGTTTGATTGTTGTGTTTTAGTGATTCATGATTGTTTTCTTTCTTCCTCTTTACCTTCTTCCCTTTGTTCATAAAAGAAAAATGGAAATCACACCTCATTTTCATTTCATTTCTTTTAGTAACATAAAAGACATAACTACTTGTTTGCTTGTCATTCTTCTTTGGTTCTCTTGTCTCTGAACTTTTCAATAAAAGAATTTGCTTACTATCACTCAGGTCTTTAGGCATGTTTATTGCTTTGGTATAAAGAAAAAGAAAATGAAAAAACCTAGTCTTTTGCTAGTCAGGTCTCTTTCTTTCTGTGCATTGTTTTGCATTGTTATTTGAAAATAAAAAGATACTAGAATAAGAAAAATTTGCATTTCAAGGTTTGAAGGATTGTTCATGCATTTTCTTTTTTGAAACTCGTTTCCATTGAAGAATAAGTGTAAAGTTTTCTTTGTTTGTGTTCTTACAAGTTTCATTTTTGCAAGAGTCTCAAACAACATCAGTTGCACTTCCATATCCTTTGAGTAAAGAACAACCACTAAAACAAACATTAAAATTTAAATGTACTAGACTTTGTTTATAGGGTTTACAAACAAGTTTAGGGTTAAGGCCTTGGATTAAGATTGGAGAGATAACTCTCCAAGGCCATTGAACAAACATAGGAGTCTAAGTTAGGGAGAGTCAAATATAACTGTCGTATAAGTATAGTCAAGAATCTCCTCTAAAACAAGATTCAAATACAAAGTCGTGTAAAGGAGAGTCGAGGAGATATCCCCTCCAAATCTTAACTGAGCATAGTGGAGAGATCGTATATTGGGGGATTTTACTGAAGTGATACTGAAGATTTTTGGGATCAGTTACCCTGCCCATACGTTCAATCCTGACTATCGAACGTACACCTTGGACACTAACTACAAGTTGGTGACCTTAGTTTCTTTTCGTAGGGATCTTAGAGGTGTCTACGAGGGTTTTTTGTGGTACCTGGGGAATATTTTGTATCACACTTTGCAGTACTACTAGAGGGTTCTTGTCGATGCTTGAATCCATTAGGACCGAAATGAAAACCTCACGAGGATGCAAATCCTCCTGTGTTTTTAGAGAGGTGGTACTCCTCTGTCTGATATTTATAAAATGTGGGACTTTTAAAGAAGTTCGTCAAAGTAAAGTAAAATAGATATAACAAAAAACATAAACATTTTTATTTTTCTTTTAAAAAGAGAGTTCCTGAGAATGGACCAGGAAACACACACATTCATACATTTAAAACAAATAAATAGAACTTCCTCACATCCATCATAGTAGGGCTAAAGATTTTTGATCACATAAAAATAAACTAAAAGAAAATGACTCGCATGCATGAGAGAACTTTGACAGAGTAGTACATGGGCACCTCAAATGGAGATAAGGATAGATCAACCTCAAATATTTGATATTCAGAAAAACTAGGTTACAAAGTACAGTCGAGATTGTTCCCAAAATAAATCTCTTGGAATTTCTAAAAAGTATATAGTTCAATACATATTCTCTGAAATTAAAATGTGTTTGTCATAATGAATAGGATTGGGGCTCCCGCGGACCATAAAAAAAATATGTATAAGAATGAAGTTCGTGGAAAGAAGAAAGTGGGCGGCGGAAGGCAACAAGACCTGGTAAGAAGAAAAAGGAAATTATCAGTCTTCGATTAAACCTTTCTATTTAAAAAGGTGGAGTCACTGGAAGAAGAGCTTGATAAAGACATAAATATGTGATCAATATGAACTTACTATGATGATATATCCTCTTTTGTCACTTTCTTGCTGATGTCCTTTTATGGCTTTCCTTGATGGTTACAGGAACTGTCTCAACCGTCCTTTTCCCTTCATTGGTAAGCTTGTCGACAACCTTTTTAAACCACTCCTCGATGTAGCTCCTCATTGGCTCCACATTGATTTCATGTCAGATTTTTATATTGAAAAGTTCACCTTCCAAGTCCCTTAGATCAATAGAAATGTTCCGCAAAGCTTCTTCAATATCTTGATTTTTAATCGAATAATAAACTAGCCAATTTTCCACGTCATCTTCACCATATTCAAGAATGCCGTAGAATTTTTCAAATGATAACCCTTTAAAGATCTCAACTTGTTCATCAAATGCTTGCTTGGTTAAGAACAACGAGTTGAGTATCAATTTGGGGTCTTGGACCTCATTGGTGTTACCAGCTAGATCTATCTCAGTTAGCTTCTTGAATAATTCTTCTCTTCTAGTTATGGTCTGGCTTCATGCTTGAACAATAATATTCAGGTTTTTAACTTTTTCCTTTGAGCATGCATTCAATTGTTTTATCTGGTTTGGAGAAGGGAGATCCTCCTCTCTTCTTCTTAATTATGTCATATTGGTAACTTTAACACCAAATGGTAAAACCGCATCAAGGTAGAAACCTTCCTCATTTTTCAAATATGCCTGCAAATATTCATGAAAAGTGTGTGCTCTCATTCCAAAAGAGACCATGCTCTTTGATATATCCCAAGCTTCTGTTATTACTTCCATTCTTTTCTTGATATTCTTTTCCACATAGCCTCGAGATGATGTGAGAAGGCTTTTCGATCCTTTTAATTTTTCCGCAGGTGTGGTAGGCCTGATCATTGCTAAAGGACTAGCAAGTACTGGAAGACGCATTAAAGCTTCCTCCAATTCTTTAGTTCCCTCCTTTAACCTCACATTCTCTGCTTGAAGGCCTCCAATAGAATTATCTAGAGCATCTCTAGTTGCTCGATGTATCTGGGAAATTTGGGAAGGCTGCATGTTTCGTAGGTTAATCTCTGAACGAGATTTCCCCTTCTTATTCTTTACATCTTTTTACTCAATAATCAAATTTTTGGACTCACTGTAAAAAACAACGCATTTAAATGCAAAAGACTCTTCTTTGTCAAAGGTATCGATATCAATTATTTCCATTTGAGGGTTTGCATGAGAAGTGTTCTCTAGTTGGTCAATGTTGGGGAACACTTTATCGATGTCAATTTAGAGTTCCATATCCTCGAGGGAGAGGTCATGGATATCGCTTTCTCCTCGAGGTCCCTCCTCTTCTTGTACAATGTTTTTTCTTTTCTTCCTCAAGGGAATTTTATGAGAAATTTCAATTTTTCCGGAAGGAGGGTTCTTATCTCCTCCTCCACCTGAATAACTATAGGTTACTTTCTTACTTTGGTGGGTCGTTGGAGCATTTCTCCAAGATGTTGTACTCTTTGGTGTGACAGTCGGGGATTAGGCATTTTTCTCACTCAGACATTTTCCTGTCTGCTCGTACGACTCATTGGTGTTGAGTATCGTTTCGAGGTCGCCGGTGTCACGAGTGGGAGTGCCCGAGGCATTGTCTCCATCTTCATTCAGAATAGCATTAATGAAAGAATTCTTGAAACCAACAACCAATAGATGTTCTACAAAAATACCACTAGGGTCGAACCATTTACTTTTTCATCATATTTTAAATTGAGGCGGTGGAAGTGGCTTGCAAATTCATTGATCTTGTTCATATTTCTGAATATGAAATCTCCAACTTTCCAATGCAAATGTGTGAATTGGTTTTTTCTCTTTTCATGGAAAAAATGAAACCAATAGTTGTATTGCCTTGCTATTTCAACAACAAACATTTTGTCAGATATGTGGCATAGAAGGAAGGAAGGATTTTCCTTGGATCCAAAAATCCTTATAAAGTTATAATTTTCCATTTGTTATAGTGTCCCCTTCCTATCCAGGAACTTACTCACCTGGTCAGACATCCGGGGAGTGTTCTTTCCAAACAACAAATATTTAAAAACTGATAAAAAATCATTAAAAACTTCATAGGGAGGCCTTGTGCCTCCACAACATTTGATACCAGAAGGTTACTGGGTTGAATTCACAATTTAACTTCTTGCACACAGATAATATCAGGAACTGACAGCAATGCGCTATCGTGAAAACCAAATAAGATGACATAAATAATTTCTTCTCCTTTTTGTATTGTGTCAATTGGGAAGAGATTTCAATGAAAATTAACTTACCCCAATCGAAGATGGCCTGTTCTTTGACCGTAAAATACAGAATGTAAAGAATTATCCGAGAGATGTTGGTTGTGGTTTCTTGTCCTGTTATCCTTGTAAAAAGCCATGCAATTTCCTAGAAGGGATTTTTAAATGAGACAACCTGCAATCTTGTGATGTCCTCAGGGACGCCCGCTAGGTTTTCTAGGAATTCAGGTAAGAGGTTCAGTCCATTATCATGATTTTTCAAGAAATCCCTACAATATTCACCTTTTAAGGAAGGTGAGTTTTGGCTCAGGAAGTCTCAACATCTTATGGAATACCTGAGGTGATAGAGAGACAGGGGAATGGTCCTGCAAGTGAATGATCCACTGGCTAGGAATATATCTCTCAGTGCACCAGGTGACCAAATCCTTACAATCAAAGACTTCTGGGACACAACCTGCGAGTGAAATTCCAGACGTCCAGATTACTTCCTTCTGGACATAAGGGGATGAATAATAGGAATGTTCCTTGGACCACTAAAAACTACGATCCTCGTGCCCAAAAATGTTCAGTGTATCTCCACAGAACTGTTGTCGAGTTGTTTCCATAAGTCGATGAGAATGTGTTGATGGGTGTTTATGACACATCGTCAATGGGAAGGGAAGATCTAGAATAAGGTTGTTTGATTCAGGATAAAGCACTCTGAGTTCTTATGATCGACTGGTGAACAATTTCTTGGACGTCAATCCCTTGAGGAACTGGTGTCACTGGTTCGATGGGAATATCAGGAGTAGTGTTTGAGGTAGTAGCTAGATAAAGTGTAACATTAGTGTATGAGTGACTACACATCACGACAGGAGAACGATTGTTTGGGGGAGTCTTGCGATCTCCACGTACCATCAATGAATTTTAGGCCCTCCTTCTAGCACCATTTGTTGACAGTCGTTTGTGACACACCATCAAGGAGAAGGGAAGATCTAGACCGAGGTTGTCTATTTAACCCAAGCCATTTGGGATAATCTCCCCTGATGGGTTTTATGGCTCCGTTAGCCAATTAGGATCCTAAAAACAACTAAAGGATGTGAACTAACTAAATATACAATTCTAACAATCAACAATTTAATTACAATTGCTTAACTAAGAGTGTTAATGTACAATGGTTATATACAGTTTACAAGGTTTGAGTAAAGCCTTGTGAAAGTGAATGTTTAAGATAATGTATCTAAACAAGATTGAGTACAAACATGATTATTCTAATACTCTAAATATCAAACTTGTAATCAACGAATGAATATGATTGTAAATGATATAACGAAAATAGACAAAGCAAATTAACGTTTAAATAATGCAATTACTATTCATTCATATATAAATAAATTAAATAAATAATACATTGACTAACCTCTAGCCGATCAACAATAATAAACTAAATTCATCTCTCTGCATTTGGGTGAGCTCCTCTTGTCCTATGATAAGTGAAAACCTATGACAGAAGCAAGCATAATACTTCCTGAAGAAATTCAAGGAAGTGTTCCATATTTTGGAGCGATATTATGATGACAGAAAGACAAATAATTATCTATCATGTGACCTTGATATATCCAACAACTGAAAATGAAAGAAATTCCAATTCTTAGGAATGGTGTTGCCAGTTATCTAGTATTAGATGTAAACTCAAAATACTTAAATAGATGACCAGTCATAGATATAAACTGAACGAAAAAAAAATGAACATCATAAAGAAAAGCATGATATAAAATATTATGTGCAGAACAAACTAAAGCTAGCTCGATACATGTAACATTTCACACCTAGAAATTATATGAGAAGACAATGTAAAAATAAAACACTTCACAGTCTACACAGGATGAAAGCCAAAGAGTAAACTGCTTTCCCATATAGTTTCAAAAATATATGTCCATCATATGGTCCAGGAAAAATGTTTCCTATCACCAGGAAACATGGCTATTTAAACATGTTTATGATTTGTTACCTCCTATCATGAAAGATAGAGGCAAATCTCTTAAAATAATTTTTTTTACTAAAATAATATAACAAAAATAATATTGTTGGAGTCTTTTAATAAAAAATATTTATATTAATAAGCATTGTTTTTCAAAACAGAAAATTACTAGTCCACTAAACACTCAACCCGTGACTCCTTTCCTTAAGCATAACACCACACTCTGTTGTTTACTTGAAATAATAAAACAAAATCAAAATTAGATAATAATCCAAGCAAATAATTTAAACAAACTAGCTACAGAATATTTCGATTCTGTAACTAGTCTAAAATAAAAATAAAATCAAAATGAATCTACCTATTGTTTATCCAAACAAAATCAAATCGTAAAATACAAACAAATTATTTACCAATTCAGAAATTTGAAAGAGAGGCATCAGACAGGTCTGAATTTATAATGGTATTGAAATTGGTTGAATTTTTAATCACCACATTCCTAGGTCGCTTAATGCACTTGTTGGATCTGTGTGCACTTGACCGAACATAAGCTCTGAGCTCGTTGTTCTCCCTCTCAAGCACTAAATTTCGAGTGACTACTTGGTTCAATTGTGCTTGTAGGTAATGGAAATCATGATAATACCTTTCAATCCAATCAAAGCAATTCTCGCAATGTACTGGTTCTATGCTTGGAAAAGGTCGAGTCTGCTCTATAGAGGGAAATTTATCTTATTCCATGATTCCTTTTAGATCATGTTGAATGCCTGAGAAACCTTCATGTTTCTTTAAGAAAGAGGGCAGATTCGATACAAAATCAAACTGTGGTGTATCAACATTGATATCGTCCCCAGGGATCCAATCATCGATATCATCCTCAGAAATCCGGTCATCGACTTCTGAGTGTTCTGGATATGAGTCAACCATGTCTTTTATTTTTACTTCTATGTCTGGACTTCTCTGTATCTTTCACCTACCCTATTTCTTGATTTCAATTTCATTTAAATCAATCCCAATTGACTTAGAGTTAGGAACAACAAGGATTTTATCCTTCAAATTACCTAAAACCTCTTATAAAGGTTTCTTGGGAATACAATCATGTCTCGGTTTCTTTCCCTTGGATGACTTATGGAAAACGACATGGGTTTTAGTTACAAACGTACGACTTTATTGCAGTTCGACATGTAGGTTTTGTAGAGAGGGGTTTGATTGACAAGGACTGGAGGGTTCATTAAAATGTAGAGATGAGTCTGTCATATTTTCAGGTAGGGCGAACCCATTTCTTCCCACAAATTCTTTCCAACTATCCCCAACTTTAGACAAATGCAAAATTACCAGAATTTGAATAAGGTCGTGATGGAACAAACTAGACTGTGCATTTAGGTTTTGTCTTTGGTAGAATTTGGCCATTTTTTGCAGGCTCCTAAGTAGATAAAATGACATATTCAAACAAAACCCCCAAAATATCATCAATAAATGGACATGATACAGGAAGACTAGACCACATCTACCCTCACAGGTGACAAACTGCTTAAGTATCAATAGCAAGCCATGCCATCATGGTATAAATAAAACAATTGGTGTACCTTTTACACTGTAACACAATTTCTTGGAAGCCATTGGTAGGTTCCAAGGGACACCTTCGAACTTCAGGTTTTTAAATCAATGAGCTCCCTCTTGGGGAAATTCAGTAGCCTCTGCAATTGAACCCTCAGTCATTTCCAACTATAAATCTCCAATTTTAGACTTAGCGCCATCGAACATTTAGGCAAAGGCTTGAGCCACTTTGATGTTGAAACCCTGAAATCATTTTATGAACCCATCCCAACCATAAGCCATGAGGTCGTCATGTGAGAGGGGAGCATGTGAGCCATTCGGCTCGATTGGCGCAGCTGGCCCTGAAGGCACGACTGCTCCCACCAGGATCTTCTTCTTCACTGGCCCGAAGAGCTGAATTTGCCCTTCAACTCCCTTATCGGAAGTTCTCGCACCCACAGAATGACCTTCAATGATTTCCCTTGTCGTATCAGGAAATCGGACCTCGCACAGTAGCGAGTCCTGAACTCGGGCAACACAATCCCCGAAACCCAAGGAATATTCTCTTCACGATTCCCTGTGTCGGTCGAGATTTATCCTGTCGAAAAATTGGCTTCTACGAGGTTGTAAACAACTCACCTCGGAAATACCCGATTCCCGATTTCCCGATGTCACCTGTCCTCTCCCTCTGATACTGGTGGTCCCCACTCCAAATGGAAATCGGAATTTCACGGTTCGGGAATTCGCGATTCCTGCAGTATCGTTTCACAGGACCTCCCAAGTCCCGAACTCCGATATGCGATGCCACTTGTCAATACCACACGCTATCACTGTGGGATCCATCGCAATTCGGAGTTTCGTGAATCCTCCGTGATTCTTTCGACGCCAAGAGTTCTGAAGTACCGAACCCCGACTCTCTGGGATCTTGCGCCACGTATCCCCGCTGAGATCAACGGCCCTGATCTTCTCGGGAAATCGCTAATCGTGATTTTGTCGCATACGAATCCCTCGACCACGGAAACCCCGATGTCCCGAGCTCCGATCCCTGGGGTCTTCCTTGATCCTCTGGCTTAAAACCTGCGCAACTTTCCCGAGATCTTACGACTATCGGGACTTCGCCAATCTTTCCTACGAATCCCTAGCCATTGGCTCCTTCTCCTTGGAGGATTTCTTAGAAATGACCAAGTGCCTCTATGGCAGCTCGTTCTCCAAGCCTGCGCTTGGGACTTCCACTCGCGCCTTCGTCGATGTGAATCTTCTGTACTCGTTTTCAACGATATCCCAAAGGAACTATCCCTCTTGAGCTTATTCACTCTGACTCCTTGCGCTCGGCGTTCAACGCTTCTCAAGTGTTGAATTATTCAGGCTCTGTGCACCTCTGGCAACAACAGTCTCTGTCTTCTTCTGCTCAGGTTTCACTACTGAGACTTCAAGTTTAGCCTGCACATCTCCTGCACGGCTCTAACAACCTGCACCAACTTCTGGGTGAGTGAGAATAAGGGTCTAACTATCTAGCCTCATCAACGCACTCTATGCAGATGAATTCAACTGCACTCTATGCAGGAATCTCCTGGCTCAAACAGAGAAACAATTGAAACTAATTCCTTACTCTCATAGATTTCAATTCAACCATGAACTCACATACACAACATATAAAAGCAATTGCATGACTAGAAAGCAAACGTTCATGAGCACATAAACATCATACACAGAGAAAACAACACCAGACATGAAATTGAATCAAAGACTCTCTTCTATTAATTCAAAAACATCTGTGCATGGGTGTTCTTCACAAATTCTCTGCTTTCTCTCCTCTTCTGAATGCTTTTCATATGAATGAATAATGTTACAATGTACAAAGGAGGGTGTCTATATTTCGTTTCCCTCTCGAACTCTAAAACTGTCTAATCTAGACTTAAACATCTATCTACCTGCATTAAATCTATTAAATGCCTTCCTATCTATTTTAGACAAAAGCGTAAAGCTCGAGGTCTGATATAATACAATAGGCACTCTTTCATAAATTTTTCATTGAAGGATATGGCGCTTCATCTTTAATGAAAATTCAAAAAGGTTCGGCTGGCCTTGTCCAGTTGTTCGTTATCTTCTATGCTGGCTCGCTTGATGTGTTGTGGATGCTCCTGCATCATACTCCTCGGCTTGAAAAGATTCACGGGCTCTTGTCCATGAGCTCCCACATGGTCTGTCCATGCTTCTGTATCACTGCTTCGTTTTCTTAGCTGGCATCTTCCACTGGATGATTCTTCCATTTCACTAGGTACTCGAAATACTGCTTTCGCCTGGTCTTCTTTCCCACTCGCTTGTCCAGTATGTACTCCATCTGTAGCTTTTCTGCTACTGGTAATTACTTCTTCCACTGGATCACTGGTTCCTCAGTTCCAGTCTCTGCTCTTCCAACCCTGTATGGGTATAAATCCGAAATATTAAATATCGGAGATATCCCGATGTCCTCTGGCAACTCAATTTCATAAGCATTCTCCCCGAACTTCTTCAGGACTCTGCATGGCCCAATATTTTTCATCTTCAGCTTATGGTATGTTCCCCTCAGGAACCTTTCCTTCCTCAAATGTGCTAGAACCAAATCACCAATTTCGAATTGAAGTTGTCTCTTCCGCTGATCTGCTCTGCGCTTGTACTCCTGATTTAAGTCTTGCAATCGCTACTTCACCTTGCTATGAAGTTCTCTCATCGCTTCAACGAACTCTTCAGCGCTAGCACTGCTAGTCGCAGCCTGTTCTGACTCCCTGAGTTCAGAAACTCCCCTTGGCTGTGTCCCATACAAAATATGGAATGGACTTTTTCCTGTACTCCGATGCACCGAATCATTGTACGCGAACTCTGCCTGTGGTAATATGTTGTCCCAGCTACTGTGGTGCTCTGTCACCAGGCTTCTCAACAAATTCCCCAGACTCCTATTCACAACCTCCGTTTGTCCATCTGTCT
>JASDQU010373980.1:136753-151640 GCA_032191745.1 Picea mariana | reverse complement strand
ATACTCATTTTACATATTTGGAAAAAGAAACATAATTTGTCCATCCTCTAGACAAGGCTGCAAGCATCACTGGTTGTGTTTGTTAAGGTTCTCAGTGTACACTCTTGCACATCCCTCTAACGATATTTCACCACAATGTTCATATGTGTTGATCGTGAGCACCACTTTGCTCACTAGATATTAATCTTTGCTATACAACTTCTATCATCGATTCTTTATTACTTATTCATTGATTATGAAATGACCCTTCAAACAAGTTCATCATAGGATGTTCTTAAATTATCCATCAATAAATCCAAGAGGATAAGAATATTGCTAGGTCACAATCCATGTATGACTCTAATCATCCATTTGTATCTGGAAATGACCCATTTCCCAGGAAGAGAGGTCATTTAGACTTCCATAATTAAGGATGAAGAATAAAAGATGTAGATTCAGTAAGGGTTATTATGTCATCATGTATATCTATACCTCATAATACCATGGTGCAAAGTCAAATTTTTATCACCCATTTTAAGCCCATTATGGGAAACACATGCAATGTCTGTCACTTGGATCCTACTACATACCGACTCCCAAAATTGAGTTGCAAAAAAATAATGAAGAAATAAATGACCTTGAATTATATAGAAAGTTATTTTTTCAATATGATTCAAACACCAATAAGCAACCATCTTTCTTAGTTACATAAAACTCTCCACAACATGTGCATTATTAGGAGAACCTTTGTAATGATTTTTTTTCAAGCTTGTTTATCAAGTTTTTTATTTAACTTTGACTTCAACAATGATAGTGCACTAAACATCCTCTCATCCTCCACTAGCTACATGTAATGCTCTTTTAGTCTTGACATAAAAAATACAATTTCATTAGAGGATTGTCGATCTCATGTTAATATGTATCCTATGATCAACACATAGGAACCTAATGCATGTACCATTTTTCCGTTTGCTTAGCTAAGTAGAGCTCATTTCCCTTTCTAAATAACTAATAAGTATTTTCAAAGAAAACATAAAATAAACATAGTAGATACTAAAAGGTGAAGGTGCTTAAGTCACACCACAAAGTGAAAGGAAATAATTTTTTTTCCTAGCACAACAATGCATAAGAGGAAAAAGGTCCTAATTAATATAGAGATGAAAAGCTCTTAGGATAGGGTCCTAGATTTTAAAGAAGTCAAGTTCTAGTGCCATCACTCCTTCACAACCTCTATTTAAAATGGAAGTTATTATGGACATCAAACCCTATTAAGGTGAGATTGTTGTTGTTAAGTTGAATCATTGGTTGAAATATTTATAAGTGTACTTCAGTTTCCATAATATATATGAAGAGTAGACACTTTCATTACATCGATTGAAACTAGAGGGCCATGCACTAACTTGGTGGGAAAGCCACATGAAGACATTTAGGTTGGAGGGTGATCCACCAGTAACAAGTCGGATGTGTTTAAAACCCTCATCAAGTCCCAGTTTTACCCTATTCAGTGTGTAGAGGACTAGTGAATCCATTGTCATTGCTTCATGCAAAGGCATGGGCATAGTGTGGTAGAGTACACCACCGAATTTAGGAAGATGGTGATAATGTTGGGTATCTCTTTGAAGAACTCACATGTACTACTAAAGTATTTGGGAGGTCTATAGAGTCATTTGTGAAAGTAGGTGATGCTCTTCAAACCAAGGACCATTGATGAGGCCTATGTAAAAGAAAAATACCTCGAGAACATATGCAATAAGAAAGGACAACCCAATGGTTCTAAACAAAATGGCCACCAAGATGCTTCCAACGAGGGGAAGAAGAAGTGGAAAGGAAAATAAAAAAAGATGAGAGTCACTGAACATTAGTGCAAGGATCCAAACAACCATTACAACCATTGTAATATGGATGGTCACATTGAAGATAAGCGTTGGAAGCTACATCTAGAGACAAATCCAAATAACGGTAAGAAAGGATGCCAAAAAGAAGAACCCATTAGCAACGGATTCCAATAACCTAGGAGAGAGTGGCTTGGATGTGGATGAGAATATTTTTTTCACTTTAGTGCAAAAGGAGATGAATTTGAGTAGCCTTCATCACACAGAGGCAAAGAAGATGACAAAACTCTTCCATATTAATATCTAGGTCAAAAATGCCAAGGTAGATGCTCTATTCAATTCCAATTCATAGGCCAACCTCATAGAAACATGATCTATAAACTGTTGTGGATATTCCACTAAAATAGTTCATCACAACATATATAAATAAAACTGAAATCTATTCTTGGACACACATTTTGGATTCATTTTTGAGAAATATCCTAAGGGTTGCAGAGTGTGTAGTAAAGGCACATTTAAGATAAGAGCGCACAATAAAGGCACATTCAGGATCAAGAGCGTAATAAAAGCTCATAAGAATATAATGCAAGAAAATGAAGCAAGTAAATAAAAGCAAAGAGATAAAGCAAGAGAAAATAAAGGAAAAGACGCATGCATGTAGACGAAAATAAAGGAAAAGCAACATGCAAGAGAAAATAAAGGAAAAGAAGCATGCATATGCAAAGGAAAGAAAAACACAGATGAACTCTGTGTTGTCATGATTTGTAATGAGTCATAATAAGTTGTCATAGGGTTTCATGATAAGCTAGTATGGTTTTGAGCCCTAAGCTCTGTGTATACATATGTAATGGGTTGGGAAGAATAGATTGTTGTTGTTGCTGAGAGAATAGGCTGAGAATGAGAGAGAGTCTATGTCTGAAGGGTTAGGGGATTGTTTGGAGAGAGATACTTTCACTACAGAGAGGCTGGGAAGGATGGGGAGATATATCATAATGTATCTATTGTAGAGCAGTGCACAAGCCTCAGATGATTGCACAAATAATAATAAAGAAGACAGTCCTTGTGGACATAGCCCAAGGATTGGGTGAACCACATTAAATTATGTGTTTGAATGTATCTGTTAGTCGGCTTCCCATCCATGCTTCCATGGATCATGACCATCCCGCAGCCACCCTCGACACCCTCGACGTTCGTGCCTAGTTATGCGTTCTCTGTCCTCCGGCTCCCGAAGGGCCGTTTCCATTTCGGCTATATTCTACGCTACGACCCATACAATATGATACAACACATACAAAATCCAGACCCTACGATATACTATACAATGTACGCTCCTTTGAATTTTCAATTTTGAATTTATTAATGCAGTTCTAGTTTGAATTTTCAATTTTGAATTTAATAAAGGCGCCAAGGATCGATGCCCATTCCAATGCAGATTTTGAATTTGTAAACTCGCCAGGCCTATGATTTTGAATTTGTAAACCCGCCCGGCCTATGATTTTGAATTTGTAAACCCGCCCGCCCAGCCTTTTCGTCTGCATATGATTAAATCATTTATGCGAAAATTTCTTATGATTTCTCTGTGAGGATCTATATCAATGGTTAGGAGGTTTGGGATTTTGAAGAAAATTGTAACTAAACACAACAATGGAAAGGTAAGCAACGCTAAGTGGAAGCATTCGTAATATAGTGTATTATGCAGACAAAAAGCAATGCTAAGAGAGCAGATATGGTTTTGTGTCCAAAACGGCTAAGACAACAGATTTTATTTTGTATCGAACTATTTTGCAGATGAACGAAGAGACTAATTTCAATTCACAAACACTGTCCACATATCTGTGCTCTGGTTGCAAGATCCAGAGAAAGAAAGGCTCAGAGCAATGCATTCTTGCACCTTATTTCCCCCAAAGCAATCCCAAGAAATTCCTCTTGGTGCATAGAGTCTTTGGAAATGGCCATGTTATCAAATTACTACAGGTTTATTCCATTACTATAATGTAGTCTACTAGCATATCATTCCAAAATTATTTGCTAATTATCCATAAATTCAAATGTCTTCTTCATCTTCATGACGAATTGTGTAATCTATTTAATAGTTTCAAATATGTTTATCCTAAACTCCAAAAATTGGTACATATCAATAATGTCCAAATGAACTAATCTCCATAATTTCGAGACAAGCTCTACTTAAAATTTCTCCAGCCACAAATCCTACAAAGACCGAAATTTCCGACATAATCAAAGTTTTGCTCTCATTGAAATTGCAAGCATGGTGGAATGATGCCTCAGAGGATTGAAACGCTCCATAAATATTCCCAAAATAGGTTTAATTAAAATAATAAACGCCTCAATATTCTAATGTGTTTTGTACTGATCAATACAAAGTATTTGTGATTGGTTGGCTTATTGTGGGATCAATTTGTTGTTACAAGATCTTCTCGCTGAGCAGGGAGGTGATGCAGTAAGAAATATGGTGTATGAGGCAGGCGAAATAATTCGAGATCATGTCCATGACTATGTAGGAATAATCAATGAAATCCAAAATAAAGTAGCATAGTTGCAATCCCAATTGACTTCTGCTCAAGCAGATATCACCAGCATTACTCCACAACATGTCAATCTCTTACCCCTTGTTACAGGATATCATGAAATTTCAGATCCCAATTTTTTTTAGCTTATCACCACGACGAGAAAGTGAAGATATGATGCACATGAGCCCCTCTGTTTTATAGATTTAGGTCCTCTCGAATTATGGGAGATACTCTAGATATAAAAATAACTATTAGCAATTCACAATTCCTACATCTCTCTTGAAACATTTTATCCACTCATATGTATCTTGCAAGCATGAATATTCCAAAATTCTTCTTCATCATGGATAAAATTCTTATGTATGGATTTGAATGTGAATGTGATGCATGAAATTCTTATATATGGATCTTGCAAGCATAAATATTCCAAAATTCTTCTTGAGCATGCATTAAATTATTATATATGGATTTGAATATGATGCATGGAATTCTTATATGTGGATTTGAATCTAGGAGATAAAACATGTAACAACATGGTGAATATGGTGTGTGAATATTGTCCACTTTCTTTAGGTAATCCCCTTAAAAAAGTAAGCACGTGAAAACATATGATGTCCTCCTTTTTTATTGAGAGCACCCATCCTACAAGTATGTAGAACTACAAGTCTTATATTCAATGCAATAATATTATCATGCTTCCATTGGTTACATTTAAATTTTAACTTTGTAGGTCCAAAGCATTCCATCTTACGGGTTTTTTCTATCACAACTTTTACTATCGTTTCAATTTATCAAAATGTCTCAATATTTGAAGTGTAGACCAATGTGGCAATGGATACCTTTTCTCGCAATGCTTTGTATGGATATTAAACTCAAGGTTCGAAATTTTTGAAGTGAATATAAGAAATTCGTAGAGATTTTACAAAATTAAAATTTCATAATTCAAAATATAAGGTTAAGAATTTCAAACCTCTTTGTCTATGAATATGATGAATATGAGTAAACTCAAGACTTTAGCATTGAGAATATTTAGGTGCTTTACATCTTACTATGGCTGAGATGTTAGGCATTCATAATAGTGAGGTGTTCTACAGGGCAATACGAGGGAGATGTGGTTGCACCTAGAATATCTAGTTGCTCTACAACCTAGTATGGGGGAGATGTTGATGTTGTGAGGTTCTCTCGTTATGTTATTGAGCAAGCCCAATATGGAGAAGAAGTTGTCACTTAAGGTTATGTTAGAGATAAGGTTATATTAAAAAAAAAGTCCTTCAATTAAAAAAAAAATAATAATAATAAAAATAAAGTTGACTCAATTAAAAAAAAACAATCAAAACATCTAAATTAATAATTCCTTCCTAATAAAAAAAATAGACACTAAGAAATTTGATTCCTTTCAATAGATTTTATATGAAAATTTATCAAAGTAAAACATTATATTATAAAGCACCACCTTTATTGAAAAATAGAAAAACAAAAATAAAAAACTTTAATGTCATAATATATCATACAATCATTTCAAAATATTGTATTATAAATTCATCTTTAACCTAAAATAAAAATAAATATGAATAAAAACCTAATATAATTATTATAAATTCATTTTTAAATTGGACTTGAATTTGTCATATATATATACACAAATTTATTAAGTGTTTATATAAAAATCAAAGTTAATATAAGTTTATATATATATAATTTGAGTGGTTTAATTGTTAAGAACATGTGTTTCTTCTTTGAATGTCATTTTTGAATGTCACAGGGTCAAATTGAGAGGGAGGTAAGACATGTCCCTTGTCCCACAAATAAAGGGGTCTCAAAAACCAAGTTTGACCTTGACATAAATTGTTATTTTTAACATTTCCTTTCACAAGAATGTTAATACAAAATATGAAAGCCTAAATATAACAAAAGATATTTTATTTATTTTTAAATTCTACATTTGAAATTATAATATCTCATATAGTTAAATTCCTTTAAAATGAATAAGGTAATAAAAAATTACTAAGTAAATCAAAATATTATTACTTTTTAATTATAATATATTTTAAATAATAATAATAATAATAATAATCTAAACATAATATTATTTTTTCTAATAAACTGTTTATTTGGAATGAATAGAATCTATGTGTATGCACAATTTTATGAGAAATTAATACATGTAACATATAATATAGGGATAATGTGCACCCTTAAAATTATAAATAAACAAAAAAAATTACAAGTTATTTACAAACTTATCTTTTTAAACATGGAATTTTACCTTAATTTTTTTTATTTTGAGTTTTTTGAATGGATGGAAATATCATTGAGACATTTACATCTATGATATTTTAAAGTTTTGATATTTTTATATAGTATTTTCTATTTTCAAAGGAAAAGAATATTTCTTTTTTACAGAAAAATAAATCTTTTGTATTTTTTTTATATTTTCTTTCCTCAATCTCTTAATGGCACATATATTATGTTTATGGAAAAACATTTTATTTATAGGGAATGTGTGGTGATTGTGGACCATGTGCATGTTCCATCCGACTAGAAAGAATAGTTTAGTGCCACATACATTTATTTTCATGTTTAAAATGTGGCTATGGTGAGAAGACCCTTCTATCATTTGTAATCTTCATATTTTTAGACATATTATGCTTATGGGACAAAGAATCCCTTTGTAGGGCCCACATGTTTGTTTAGGGTCCATGTGCATAATCAGTGAGCCTTCAAAGTGTCTTTTAGTCCCTAATATAATAGTGTCACCCTGTAGACCATGTGTAGGGCACTAAGACCCATCAATGGTTCACAAAATATTGTAATGGTGCCCATATTACACTAGTGGGCCACAGATTCCCTTTATAAGGCCTTTGTGGTGGTTTGGGACCCTATGAATGGTCTATTAACCCTAAAAGCATACTTTAGGGCCTAAAATATTGGTGCTCCTCCTTAGACCATGGCCATAGCGTGTATACCTTTCCATGCAAAGTGAAACCTTGTAATGACACCTTTATTACACTTATGGTCAAAATATTCTATTTATAGGCTCTATGTTGTGGGTTGGGACCCTATGCATGGTCCATGAGTCCTAAAAGCATTGTTTAGGCCTTAAAAGCATATTTTAGGCCCTAAGATGTCACTTTTTATCCTTGGATCACATCTAAGACATTGTGAAGGTCCATCTCTAGTGTGAAAAAACTTGTAATGGTTCTCCTATGACACTTACAAGTGAAAGCTTCCCTTTGCATGACCTTTGTCGTGTTTTTTCTTACCATGTGCATGGTCCATGAGCTCTAGAAAACATATTTCAATTCATAATACATTATTTTTCATGATCAAAGCATGTCAAGTCTTCAACACTCAATTCTAGTGCATGAAACCTCATAATGACATCCATATTACACATGTACTAATGATTCCTTTTAGGGGGGCTTTTTTGAGTGAAAATTTAAAACCTTTCTTAGAAAGTTTGTTGTTATATATCTTGATGTTATTCTAATATTTAACAAGACCAAATAAGAATAATTGTAACATGCATTTGGAGAAGGTGATGCAAATGTTGAAAGATGAGAAGTATATTTTTGCACGAGGAGTTGATCTATATGGGGAAGATGGGGAAGATGTTGTCATGTTAGGTTATGTTAGATAAAGTTACATTAAAAAAAAACTTTTAATTATAAAAAAAATAAAAATAATAAAAATAAAGTTAAACAATCAAAACATCTAAAATATTAATTCCTTTGTAATAAAAAAATAGACCTTAAGAAATTTGATCCATTTTACTTGATATATCCTAATTTAAGATAAATCTATATTTGTCTTAATTTTTTAAATAAAAAATTATCAAAGTAAAACAATATATTATAGAGCACCCACCTTTATTAAGAAATAGAAAAAAAAAATTAATATCATAATATATCATATATTAATCTCAAAATACTATATTACAAATTCATCTTTAAACCTAAAATAAAATAAAAATAGTTATCAATAAAAACTTAATATAATTATTATAAATTTATCGTCCAAATATTTGCAACTAATTGGTGAAAGATAAAATCAGTGATAGTAATTGGAATCAACCTTGTATCAAACCAGTAATAATTCTAATCTTTACAAAGACAATTTAAACAAAACCCTTAAATTAAATTATAGACAATTTAAACAAAACCCTTAAATTAAATTATAGGTTGAATGTTAATGCTTTGTTCTGCATAGCAACAAGTCGCTGCCCAAGTCGCTGCAGAGAAGGTAGAAGAGCTTGTTTTTAGGTGGTTAATAAATTTAGAATTACTTGTTCATACAAGTAATTCATTTAAGCATAGGTGAGACAGCGGGTTCGAGTGTTACATTTGAATTCATTTAAGCATAGGTGAGACAGCGGGTTGGAGTGTTACATTTGAAATCTGTGCGGTTAGTCTTAGCGTTCTATCATATATCCGCAGCATAGCATAGAGATTAAAGCTTTTAATTTTTTTTTGTCACAGCCTCAGGGGCATTCTTTAAATCGACAGTTTTCAGGGGCATTCTTTAAATCGAGGAGGGCAACCACAACTATGTTGGTAACAATTTTATAGTTTTATTTCATAGTATTTGAAATTACATATCAAGGAAATTGTATAATTATATTTAATTACGTTTAATGATGCAGCTTTTATTGGTAAAAATTATTATAGTCTTATTTCATAGTATTTGAAATTACATACCTTCAAATATTTTGGAGAGTGAACATATAACCTCTCGAGTCTCCAATAATCTCTTGCGAATATAAAATAATTCATACAGAAACTTGTTTATTGTTGTTGTCTTTCATTTATCAATCTCACCTCCTCAGCGGAATCTGAGGTTCACTACACGCAATATAATGCTGGAATTGTAGCGTGATCCGAGTCTTTTAGAGCTTACGGTTGAAAACTTGAGTTGAATAAACTACAGCTATTGATAATCTCTTAATAATTTAATGGGAATCTTACAGATACTTACGGTCATCTCGGATAATCTGCAACATTATTTGTTGCAAACAAATTGTAAAATGATACTCCAACAGTAGAACTTCAAATACCTTCCAACGGTACAAGAACGGTACAACTTCAAATACCTTTCACCCGTACAATTTGAAATACCTTGGAATGCAAAGTTTAGTTGGCATTTAAGTTTTGTTGAACTATAGTAATGTCGATGCCTAGAGAACAGTGACAATAAAATTAATCTATTGCAGGAAGGCGTCAATGCTAATCATATGAATGGGCGGAGGAACGCGCCGCTAATGCTAATAACTTCCGGGTTGCCTTGTGTTCTCATTACCATTTCTCTGATTGCCTTAACAACCAGCACTGGATTCTCTTTGCAGAAGCCATGCAATACATTGCAACGTAAATGTAGATGCAAATGCTTTAAATTTGCGTCTCTTCCATAATGGATAAAAAGAGAGACTAGGCATGGTGATATATATAGACAATAGGTGGCAATGAATGGCGTCAGGAAGGCTCATATCAAGAACACTATTGTGATTGCCAATAATTCAACAAAATTTGTGCATTTGTATCTTCATATTTTATCGTGAGAAGCAATCGTCCTTGTAATCATAAGGACGGGCATGAATTATGTGCAATTGACGCAGACCCTGACCCTCGGGCCAAGATCTGCACAGGATCTCTCCAAATCTGCCCCTGAGTCAAATTGACTCTTCGATTTCTCCTCAGGGAATCCCCCACACACACACAACAGTGTTTTCCACATGTTCTTATAGGTATGCCCACATGATCAAACACTAGGCATCAACCCAAATCTTCTGACCAACAATATGATCGTGCTCTTTTCCGAATTGAGATTCTGGGTTTCGCAATATCGCGATAACTGTTGTCGAGTTTCCTGTCTCTACAACCTCCGAAACCCAAAATGCTGAATTGCCGAAACCTTTGGCCACGTCCTCCTCCACAGCTGTATCGCATTTCGTGACTTCAGGAGTTTCGGAACAAAGAACCCCGACCTCTTGTCTTCGAAACTGTCGAATCCCAATACATTCAACAAAAGATTGGCTTCCAACGAAACTTTTCTCCAATTCGAAGTTTCAGACTTTCGGGTACCGGGACTTCGAGACTCTCGATCCCAAACCACTGTCTTCTCGGGTTCCCGAACCCCAAAACACCGAAATGCTGAAACACCACTTAACAATATTTTGTGTTTCACAACTCCGGGGTTTTTCAATGCAACGGCCCCTAGCTATCAGGATTTCCTGTATTCCGAATCCCGAATTACCGAAATCCCGAAACTCTTCACTTAACAATTCTTTTCGTGATTCGGGAGTTAGAGTGACCAAGAATTTTGGCTTACACTTCGGACTTACAAACTCCAAATCCCCGAAATGATCTGACACTCAAAACAAATCACGATCAACGATCCACGTTGATTCCTGATACCAAAGTGATGGGTTCGTCCTCCCCTATCCACCTTGCAGCTTCTTTGAATCCTTCGGTCATCGTGACTTCGCGAGTTCTCCACAGAGAATTTCAACCGCTTGTTCCTTCCTTGAAGACTTCTACGAAATGAATTAGTGTTCCTCGTCTGAACTTGACTTCTGCAAAGCGACTTCGCTCCGTCTCCCTTTTAACACTTCAAAGGAACTAACCCTCCTAAGCTTTCACATGCAAACTTGAGTCTCAAAAGGATTCCTGCATGCACTCCTTCCGGTGATCTTTCAAATACTTCTAAGTATTTGATTCTTCGACTCTGTGCACCTTCTGCAATAGCAATCCTTTAATTTTCAACCTTAGTTGATCAGTTTAAGGCCTCGACTAGCCTGCACACACCTTGCACGGCTTCTGTTCTTCACTTGCACTTTTGCTGGAATGAGAACAATGGTATCTCTCCTAAGCTTTCTGAGACAAAACTCAGAACCCTTGTCTATGCACACCTTGCGGACGTTTCACTGCACTCCTTGCAGGAACTTCTCTCGCTCAGGAAGAGAAACAATTGAAACTCATTCTCTCTCTCTCTCAGACATCAAACATTCAACATGAAATCATACATACATAGCATAGCATCATAACAAATGCATAACAAAGAGAATAAAACAACCATAAGCATACCATTCACCATGTATAAACATAAAACATCACAACACCATGAAATCTGATTCAAAGCTTCATATATTAATTTGAAGCTCCTGTACATGGATTCTTCTTTTTAGCTCTCTGCTACAACTCTCTTCTTCTATCCCATGCTAATGATACAACCCCTTACTATGATACAAAGGCGAGGGTGTCTATATCCGTTTTCCCTCCTACTCTTCTAAACTGTCTAATCTATTAATTCAAACCTACCTACTTTCATTAACTGGGCTTAAATGACTTTTACATTGACAGATGAGAGCAAATCGCTCACTATCTGTTTACAACATCCATATATAAATGAAAGTACACTTCTAGCTACTATATTAATATTCGCTTCTTAATCTTTCAAAAACATTTCAAAACATGTAAAATGTGTGTTGCGCTCCTCCTAGCTGGCTTCTTACAATGCTCCTGCATCATACTCCCTCGCTTGGAAATTTTTATGAACTCCTGTTCATGAGCTCTTGCATGGTCTGTCCATCCTTCTGAATTTTTGCTTCATCTTCCCAACTGGATGTCCTTTCCACTTGACCAAGTATTCAAAATACTCTTTTCTGTTGGTCTTCCTGCTGACTCTCTTGTCAATTATGCTTTCCATCTTTGGCTTTTCAGCTACAGGCATTTTTTTTGTCCATTGAACTTATTTATGTTCCTCCTTTGCTACTGCCTCGTCAGCTCTGTAAGGGTACAAATTCACAACATTGAATATTGGTGAAATTCCGATCCCATTAGGTAATTCAATCTCATATGTGTTTGCCCCAAATTTCCTTATGACCTTGCATGGTCCAATCTTTTTCATCTTTAGTTTGTTATATGTTCCCCTTGGGAACCTTTCAGATGTGCAAGAATCAGATCACCAACTTCAAATTGAAGTTCTCGCCTATGTTGATTTGCTCTGTGCTTATATTCTTGATTTGAATTCTGCAATCGTTCCTTAATTCGACTATGAAGCTCCTTCATTGCTTCTACAAAGTCCTCTGCACTAGCACTTCTGAATTCATTTTGTTCCGAATCTTTCAATTCAGAAACTCCCCTTGGTTTCATTCCATATACAATCTAGAATGGAATCTACCATGTTCTTCTATTGAGTGAATCATTGTAAGAAAATTTCGCCTGTGGCAGAATGTGATCCCATTGACTGTGGTGTTTAGTCACTAAGATCCTCAACAAGTCTCCCAAGCTTCTGTTCATGACTTCTGTTTGCCCATCTATCTGAGGATAATATGCTGAGATAAAAGACAAACTTGTCTGCATCTTTTTCCACAAAGTCCCAGAAATGTTCAACGAATTTGGTATCCCGATCAAAAACGATACTCCTTGGCAAGCCGTGAAGTCTGGCGAGTTCCTTGAAAAATAGGTTTGCAAGATGAGTTGTGTCACTGATATTTTGGCATGGTATTAAATGTGCCATCTTTGAAAATATGTCTACCACCACAAATATTGAATCATATCCTCTTTGTGTCCTTGGCAGTCCCAATATGAAATCCATGCTCACTGCGTCCCACGGCCTTTCTGGTATGGGTAATGGTTGATATAACCCTGTGTTCTGCCTTTTCCCTTTTGTGTGTTGATAAATTCTGCACCTGTCCACACATTTCTTAACATTTGTCCTCATCCCTGGCCAAAAATATGATCCATTCAACTTTGAGAACGTCTTATCATGACCAAAGTGTCCGACCAATCCTCCACTATGTTTTTTCTTTAGCAGGTTCTCCCTCATGGAGCATTTTGGAATACATAGTTGATTACCCTTGAATAATAATCCATCCTGGATCATATATTCAGTCCACTGGCTTCTGTCCCTGAGAATTGGATTCTCAGATGCCTCATACACTTCCTTAAAATCTGGGTCATCCCTATACATTTCTCTGAGGTTATCAAAACCCAAAGTCTTGACTCTGAATTCCTTCATAAGCAAACATTTCCTTCTCAAAGCTTCAACAACTTTGTTAGCAGTTCCAGAAATATGCTTAATTACAAAAGTAAAATTTTGCATGAATTCAACCCATTTAACATGTTTTTGGTTCAACTTTTCCTATTGAGTCACGAATTGTAAAGCGTGATTATCACTGTACAAAACAAACTCTTTAGGAACCAAATAATGTCTCCATTTCTTCAGTGCTTATATGACTACATAAAATTCTTTGTCATATGTTGAGTACTTGATCTTCGCTTCATTCAGTTTTTCACTGAAGTATGCGATCGGCCTGTCGTCTTGGCTCAAGACCGCTCCAATTGCAAATCCACTCGCGTCACACCTGACCTGGAATGTCTTGCTAAAATCCGACAAAACCAGAATTGGTTACTCCATGATCTTCTTCTTCAGCAGATTGAAACTCTTCTCTACTTCTTCTATCCAGTGAAAAGATTTGTGTCTTTTCTTCACCGTATCTATCATTGGTGTGCCTTTCCACTGAAGTTTCGGATGAATTTCCTGTAGAAACTAGCCAAACCATGGAAGATTCAAACTTCAAACACATTTTTCGGTGATGGCCAATTCTTAATTGCATCCACCTTTTCTGGATCCATCTTCAGCTCATTCGCAGAGATAATAAAACCCAAATAAATGAGTTCTATCCTCATAAATGATGATTTCTTCATATTAATCAACAATTTCTCTTGCTGTAATCTCCTCATCACTGCATCTAAATGATTTAAGTGCTATGCTTCTGTCTTGCTGAAAATTAATATATCATCAAGATATACAATGACGAATTTTCCAATGAAATCCTTCAGGACTTCGTTCATCAACCTCATGAAACTATTGAGTGCATTTGTTAAGCCAAATGGCATGACAATCCATTCATACAGCCCCTCATTCGTCTTGAGTGTTGTCTTCCATTCATCACCTTCTCTCATTCGAATTTGATGATACCCACTTTTCAAATCAATTTTTGAAAAAAATCTTGCTCCACTCAAGCAATCCATCAAGTCATGCATCCTTGGCAATAGAAATCTATATCTGATGGTAATGTTATTGATTTTGCTTGAGTCTGTACACATTCTCCAGCCTCCATATTTCTTTGGGCTGAGCATTGTTGGAACAGTGCATGGACTCAGTCTTTATCTAATCAATCCTTTAGCCATTAAGTCCTGGACCTGCCTCTTGACTTCCTCATTTTCCTGCAGCGTCATCTTGTACGCGGCTTTGTTTGGTAAACTGTCTCCAGGTATAAGATCAATTTGATGACTTATACTCCTGATAGGTGACAATGAACAAGGTAGATCGTCCACTACTATATTAACGAACTTTCCCAACAATTCCTGGATTTCTTCTGGTAGATCATTTATTCTCGTATTGTTCAAACAATTTTGGGCTTCCTAACCACAATAAATTGTGTATCTTCCTTCTTCTTAACCTCTTTAAGAAGTTCCTTCCCACTCATGAGAAGTACAGTGTTACTCACCTTTGGTTTCACTTCTTTATCCTTAATTGACAACAACA
>JASDQU010373980.1:116819-136563 GCA_032191745.1 Picea mariana | reverse complement strand
ATTTTAAATTCAACTAAACACTGTTTAGTAACATTTACCTGATGTCCTTTTTGTAGCCACGAAACTCTGTATGGGCTTGGCTGTACAACAGTCTCCAGCTTTAGCTTTTCTACCATCTCAGTAGATACGATATTGACTATGCTACCGCTGTCCACTATGACTTTGCATACTCTGTCTTTGGTTTTGCAAGCAGTCCAAAACAGACTCTTTCTTTGGGCTGGTTTCTCTACCTCCTTCTCTGGCTTCAAGAGAAATTTTTTCATCATCAAGGATCTTCCACTCTCAGCATATTCTATCTCCACATTCTCTCATTGAACTTCAGCAATGTGAGTTTCACCACCATTTTTTTTCTTATCTGGACACTCATAGGATTTATGTCCGATCTTTCCACAGACAAAGCATTTTACTTCATTGCCTCTGCCTCTTCCTCTTCCTCTAGCTTGAGGAAAAGTATTTCTATTGGCATACTGCCCTCTCTGTGAGCTTCCTCCTCTCTCATGTTGAGTTTGAGGTTTCTTTCCCTCTTCTTTAGATTTCTGAGTTCTGTCTTGGGCAATTGTTTTGCCTCTAGCTTGAATTCTACCTTGGTCTCTTTGGCCTTGTTTCTGGCTCAGCTTCTCTTCATCTTTCAGAGCTATCTGATAAGCATCTTCCACATTTTGAATGATCATCATGTTCATCTCATCTTGGATGTCATATTGCAGACCATTCATGTACCTGGCAACCTTTTCATCATTGCTTTCTTGATGACCTGCTCTGATGTTTATCTTGTAGAACTCTTCAGTGTATTCTTTCACTGACATCAACTTCTGTCTCAAATTATGCATCCTTCGAAACAGAGTGATTTGATAATCCTTGGGTATAAATTTGTCTTTCATCTTTGCAACCATTCTATCCTAGCTCTTGATTTTCTGCTTTCCCTTGCAGCGTCTTTCAGCGTGCAGTTCATCCCACCATACTGTTGCATGCCCTTTAAGTCTAGTAAGGGCATGTTTGACTTTCTTGTCTTCCTCGACATCCTCATAGTCAAAGTATTTATCTAGAGCTCTAATACAGTCTAGAAGTTCTTCAACATCCAGGTTTCCCTCATACATGGGAATGCCCATTTTTGCTCTGGCACCTATCCTTGCAACAACCCTGAATAGTCGTTCATCCACAACATCCTCGACTGCAACTTCTTCTCCTTCGTTTCCAGCTTCATTTTCATTGTTAGCCTCACTGATATCCCCAACGTCAAATGTGCGCCTCTGTGTTGTCTCCATGGCATCAAGCCTGGAATGTAGCTTATGCATTTCTCTTTCCACGGCTGGATCAGGCATTTGAACTCGCCTGTCTTTTCTTCTCGACAGCATGGCTATAAAACGTTCCTCTTTTCTCTGCTACAGAAAAAAAAGAACTTGTTCTGAGCTCTGATACCACTTGATGCAGACCCCAGACCCTCGGACCAAGATCCATACAGGATCGCTCCAAATCTACCCCCGAGTCAAATTGACTCTTTGATTCCTCCTCAGGGAATCCCACACACACACATGACAGTGTTTTCCACAGGTCGTTATAGGTATGCCCACATGATCAAACACTAGGAATCAACCCAAATCATCTGACCAACAATATGATCGCACACTTTTTCGAATCGTGATTTTGGGTTTTGCAATATCGTGATTCTTGTTGTCGAGTTTCCTGTCTCTACAACCTCCAAAACCTGAAATGCCAAATTGCCGAAACCTTTGGCCGCGTCCTCCTCCATAGCTGTATCGCGTTTCGCGACTTCAGGAGTTCTGGAACAAAGAACCCCGATCTCTTGTCTTTGAAACTAGCGAAATGTCGAATCCCGATACGTTCAACAAAAGATTGGCTTCCAATAGAACTTTTTTCCGATTCATAGTTTCGGAATTTCGAGTAACAGGAGTTCGAGACTCTTGATCCCAAACCACTTTCTTCTCGGGTTCCCAAACCCCGAAACACGGAAATTCCAAAACGCCACTTCACAATATTTCGCATTTCGTAACTCTGGGGTTTTTCAATGCAAAGGCCCCTGGCTATCGGGATTTTCAATATTCCAAATCCCGAATTACCAAAATCCCAAAATTCTTCACTTAAAAATTCTTTTCGTGATTCGGGAGTTAGAGTGACCAAGGATTTTGGCTTACACTCCGGAATTACAAACTCTGAATCCCCGAAATAATCTGATGCTCAAAATAGATCACGATCAATGGTCCATGTTGATTCCTGATACCAAAGTGATGGGTTCGTCCTCCCTTATCCACCTTGCATCTTCTCTAAATCCTTCGTTCCTCGTGACTTCGTGAGTTCTCCACAGAGAATTTATATCACTTGTTCTTTCCTTGAAGACTTCGTCGAAATGAACTAGTGTTCCTCATTTGAACTTGGCTTTTGCAAAGCGACTTCGCTCTGTCTCCCTTTTAACACTTCAAAGGAACTAACCCTCCTCAGCTTTCACTTGCAAACTTGAGTCTCAAAAGGACTCCTGTACGCACTCCTTGCGACGATCTTTCAAATACTTCTAAGTATTTGATTCTTCGACTATGTGCACCTTCTGCAACAACAGTCATTTACCTTTCAACCTTAGTTGATAAGTTTAATGCCTCGACTAGTCTGTGCACACCTTGCATAGCTTCTGTGCTTCACTTGCACTTCTGTTGGAGTGAGATCAATGGTATCTCTCCTGATCTTTTTGAGATAAAACTCAGAACCCTTGTCAATGCACACCTTACGGTCGTTTCACTGCACTCCTTGCAGGAACTTCTCTCGCTCAGGAAGAGAAACAATTGAAAATCATTCTCTCTCTCTCTCAGACTTCAAATATTCAACATGAAATCATACATAACAACACAGCCTCATAACAAATGCATAATAGAGAGAATAAAACAACCATAAGCATACCATTCACCATGTATAAACATAAAACATCACAACACCATGAAATCTGATTCAAAGCTTCATATATTAATTCAAAGCTCCTATACATGGATTCTTCTTTTTATCTCTCTGCTATAACTCTCTTCTTCTATCCTGTGCTAATGATACAACCCCTTACTATGAAACAAAGGCGAGGGTGTCTATATCCATTTTCCCTCCTACTCTTCTAAACTGTCTAATCTATTAATTCAAACCTACCTACTTTCATTAACTGGGCTTAAATGCCCTTTACATTGACAAATGAGAGAAAATCGCTCACGATCTGTTTACAACAGCCAGATATAAATGCAAGTACACTTCTAGCTACTATATTAATATCTGCTTCTTAATCTTTCAAAAACATTTCAAAACATGTAAAATGTGTGTTGCGCTCCTCTCGGTTGGCTGCTTACGATGCTCTTGCATCATACTCCCTCGCTTGAAAATTTTCATGAACTCTTGTTAATGAGCTCTTGCACAGTCTGTCCATCCTTCTAAATTTCTTCTTCATCTTCTCAACTGGTATCTTGAACTGAATTTCCTTTCCACTTGACCAAGTATTCAAAATACTCTTTTCTCCTGGTCTTCCTACTGACTCTCTTGTCAATTATGCTTTCCATCTGTGGCTTTTTAGCTACAGGCATTTGTTTTGTCCATTGAACTTATTTATGTTCCTCCTCTGCTGCTTCTTCGTCAGCTCTGTAAGGGTACAAATCCGCAACATTGAATATTGGTGAAATTCCGATCCCATCGGGTAATTCAATCTCATATGAGTTTGCCCCAAATTTCCTTATGACCTTGTACGGTCCAATCTTTTTCATCGTTAGTTTGTTATATGCTCTCCTTGGGAACCTTTCCTTCCTCATATATGCAAGAATCAAATCACCAACTTCAAATTGAAGTTCTCGCCTGTGTTGATCTGTTCTATGCTTGTATTCTTGATTTGAATTCTATAATCATTCTTTAATTCGGCTATGAAGCTCCTTCATTGCTTCTACCAAGTCCTCTGCACTAGCACTTCTGAATTCATTTTGTTCCGAATCTTTCAATTCATAAAATCCCCTTGGCTGCATTCCATATACAATATGGAATGGACTTTGCCCTGTGCTTCTGTTGATTGAATCATTCTAAGAAAATTCTGCCTATGGCAGAATGTAATTCCATTGACTGTGGTGTTCAGTCACTAAGCTCCTCAACAAGTCTCCCAAGATTCTATTCATGACTTAAGTCTGCCCATCTGTCTAAGGATGATATGGTGAGTTACAAGACAAACGTTTTCCCATATTTTTCCACAAAGTCCTCCAGAAATGTCCAACAAATTTGGTATCCCAATCAGAAACGATACTCCTTGGCAAGCTGTGAAGTCTATCGACTTCCTTGAAAAATAGGTTCGCAATATGAGTTGCGTCGTCGGTATTTTGGCATGGGATGAAATGTTTCATCTTTGAAAATCTATCTACCACCAGAAATATTGAATCATATCCTCTTTGTGTCCTTGGAAGTCCCAATATGAAATCCATGCTCACTGCATCCCACGGCCTTTCTGGTATGGGTAACGGTTGATATAACCCTATGTTTTTCCTTTTTCCTTTTATGTGTTGACAAATTCTTCACCTGGCTACAAATTTCTTAACATCTATCCTCATCCCTGGCCAAAAATATGAGCCATTCAACTTTGAGAACGTCTTATCATGAACGAAGTGTCCGACCAATCCTCCACTGTGTTTTTCCTTCAACAGGTTCTCCCTCATGGAGCATTTTGGAATACATAGCTAATTGCCCTTGAATAATAATCCATCCTGGATCATATATTCGGTCCACTGGCTTTTGTCCCTGAGAATTGGATTCTCAGATGCCTCATACGCTTCCTTAAAATCTGGGTCATCCCTATACATTTCTCTGAGGTTATCAAAACCCAAAGTCTTGACTCTGAATTCCTGTATAAGAAAACATTTCCTGCTCAAAGCATCAACAACTTTGTTAGCAGTTCCAAAAATATGCTTAGTTACAAAAGTAAAATTCTGCATGAATTCAACACATTTAACATGTTTTTGGTTCAACTTCTCCTGTTGAGTCACGAATTGTAAAGCGTGATTATCATTGTACAAAACAAACTCTTTAGGAACAAAATAATGTCTCCATTTCTTCAGTGCTTGTATGACTACATAAAATTCTTTGTCATATGTTGAGTACTTGATCTTCGCTTCATTCAGTTTTTCACTGAAGTATGCGATCGGCATGTCGTCTTGGCTCAAGACCACTCCAATTGCAAATCCACTCGCGTTACACCTGACCTGGAATGTCTTGCTAAAATCCGACAAAACCAGAATTGGTTGCTCCGTGATCTTCTTCTTCAGCAGATTGAAACTCTTCTCTGCTTCTTCTGTCCAGTGAAAAGATTTGTGGTTTTTCTTCACCATATCCATTATTGGTGCACCAATTCCATTGAAATTTCGAATGAATTTTCTATAGAAACTAGCCAAACCATGGAAGCTTCGAACTTCAAACACATTTTTTGGCAACGACCAATTCTTAATTCCATCCACCTTTTCTGGATCCATCTTCAGCTCATTCGCAGAGATAATAAAACCCAAATAAATGAGTTTTGTCCTCATAAATGATGATTTCTTCATATTAATTAGCAATTTATGTTGTTGTAATCTCCTCATCACTGTAGCTAAATGCTTTAAGTGCTCTGCTTCTGACTTGCTGAAAATTAATATATCATGAAGATATACAATGATTAATTTCCCAATGAAATCCTTCAGGATTTTGTTCATCAACCTCATGAAAGTACTGGGTGCATTTGTTAAGCCAAATTGCACGACAATCCATTCATACAACCCCTCATTTGTCTTGAATGTTGTCTTCCATTTATCACCTTCTCTCATTTGAATCTAATGATGCCCGCTTTCCAAATCAATTTTTGAAAAAAAACTTGCTCCACTCAAGCAATCCATCAAGTCATCCATCCTTGGCAATGGAAATTTGTATCTGATGGTAATCTTATTGATTGACCTTGATTCTGTACACATTATCCAGCCTCCATCTTTCTTTGGGCTAAGCACTATTGGAATAGCACAGGGACTCAAGATTTCTCTAATCAATCCTTTGTCCATTAAGTCCTAGACCTGCCTCTTGACTTTCTCATTTTTCTGCGGCATCAACCTGTATGCGGCTTTGTTTGGTAAACTAGCTCGAGGTATAAAATCGATGTGATGGCTTATACTCCTAATAGGTGGAAATGAACAAGTTAGTTTGTCCACTACTATATCAACGAACTTTCCCAGAAATTCCTGGATTTCTTCTGGTAGATCATTTATTCTCGTATTGGTCAAAACAATTTTGGGCTTTCTCACCACAATAAATTGTGTATCTTCCTTCTTCTTAACCTTTTTAAGAAGTTCCTTCCCACTCATGAGAAGTACAGTGTTACTCACCTCTGGTTTCACTTCTTTATCCTTAATCGACAACAACATGTGAGTCCTACCACTCTTCTCCAGGGTGTACGTGTTCTTTCTCCCATCATGAATTACGTTCTTGTCATATTTCCATGGTCTACCCAGCAATAGATGACAAACATGCATCAGAATGATATCACATAATATTTCATCCTTATATCCTCCTATTTTAAATTCAACTAAACATTGTTTAGTAACATTTACCTGATGTCCTTTTTGTAGCCACGAAACTCTTTATGGGGTTGGATGTACAATAGTCTCCAGCTCTAGCTCTTCTACCATCTCAGTAGATACGAGATTATCTGTGCTATCGCTGTCCACTATGACTTTGCATACCCTGTCTTTGGTTTTGCAAGTAGTCTGAAACAGACTGTTTCTTTGGGCTGGGTTCTCTGCCTCCTTCTCTAGCTTCAAGAGAACTTTTGTCATCATCAAGGATCTTCCACCCTCAACATCTTCTGTCTCCACATTCTGTCCTTGAGCTACGACAATGTGATTTTCACCACCATTTTTTTCTTATCTGGACACTCATAGGATTTATGCCCGATCTTTCCACAGACAAAGCATTTTACTTCACCACCTCTTCCTCTTCCTCTTCCTCTAGCTCGAGGAAAAGTATTTCTATCGGCATACTGCCCTCTCTGTGAGCTTCCTCCTCTCTCATGTTGAGTTTGAGGTTTCTTTCCCTCTTCTTTAGATTTCCGAGTTCTGTCTTGGGCAATTGTTTTGCCTCTGGCTTGACTTCTACCTCGACCTATTTGACCTTGTTTCCGGCTCAGTTTCTCTTCAGCTTTCAGAGTTATCTGATAAGAATCTTCCACATTTCGAATGATCATCATGCTCATCTCATATTGGATGTCATATCGCAGACCATTCATGTACCTGGCAACCTTTTCATCATCGCTTTCCTGATGACCTGCTTTGATGTTTATCTTGTAGAACTCTTCAGTGTATTCTTTCACTGACATGAGCTTCTGTCTCAAATTCTGCATCCTCCGAAATAGAGTGATTTGATAATCCTTGGGTATAAATTTGGCTTTCATCTTTGCAACCATTATATCCCATCTCTTGATTTTTTTCTTACCCTTGCGACGTTTGTCAACGTGCAGTTCATCCCACCATAGTGCTGCATGCCTTTTAAGTCTAGTAATGATATGTTTGACTTTATTGTCTTCCTCGACATCCTCATAGTCAAAGTATTTATCTAGATCTCTAATCCAGTCTAGAAGTTCTTCAACATCCAGGTTTCCCTCATACATGAGAATGTCCATTTTTTCTCTGGCACCTATCCTTGCAACAACCCTGAATAGTCGTTCATCCGCAACATCCTTGATTGCAACTTATTCTCCTTCGTTTCCAGCTTCATTTTCACTGTCATCCTCACTGATATCCCCAACGTCAACTGTGCACCTCTATGTTGTCTCCATGGCATCAACTCTGGCACGTAGCTCACACATTTCTCTTTCCACAGCTGGATCAGGCATTGGCATTGGCCTGTCTCTTCTTCTCGACTGCATGGCTGTAAAATGTTCCTCTTTTCTCTGCTACAGAAAGAAAAGAACTTGTTCTGAACTTTGATACCACTTGACGCAGACCCCCGACCCTTGGGCCAATATCCACACAGGATCGCTCCAAATCTTCCCCTGAGTCAAATTGACTCTTCGATTCCTCCTTAGGGAATCCCATACACACACACAACAGTGTTTTCCATAGGTCCTTATAGGTATGCCCGTGTGATCAAACACTAGGCATCAACCCAAATTTCCTTACCAACAATATGATGGTGCTCTTTTCCGAATCGGGATTTCGGGTTTCACAATATCGCGATTCCTGTTGTCAAGTTTCCTGTCTCTACAACCTCCAAAACCCGAAATGCCGAATTACCGAAACCTTTGGCTGCGTCCTCCTCCACAGTTGTATCGCGTTTCACGACTTCGGGATTTCCGGAACAAATAACCCCAACCTCTTGTCTTAAAAACTGACGAAATGCCGAATCTCGATATGTTCAGCAATAGACTGGCTTCCAACAGAACTTTTCGCCAATTCGGAGTTTCGAACTTGTGGGTACCGGGAGTTTCGAACTTGTGGGTACCAGGAGTTCGAGACTCTCGATCCCAAATCACTGTCTTGTCGGGTTCCTGAACCTCGAAACACTGAAATGTCGAAACACCACTTCACAATATTTCACATTTCGCAACTCTAGGGTTTTTCAATGCAAAGACCCCTAGCTCTCAGGATTTCTGGTATTCCAAATCCCAAAATTCTTCACTTAACAATTCTTTTCGTGATTCGGGAGTTAGAGTGACCAAGGATTTTGGCTTACACTCTGGACTTATAAACTTTGAATCCCTAAAATGATCTGATGCTCAAAACAGATCATGATCAACGGTCCACGTTGATTCCTGATACCAAAGTGATGGGTTCGTCCTCCCCTATCCACCTTGCAGCTTCTCTGAATCCTTCGGTCCTCGTGACTTCGTGAATTCTCCACAGAGAATTTCAACCGCTTGTTCCTTCCTTGAAGACTTTTGTGAAATGAACCAGTGTTCCTCATCTAAACTTGGCTTCTGTAAAGTGACTTCGCTCCGTCTCCCTTTTAACACTTCAAAGGAACTAACCCTCCTGAGCTTTCACTTGCAAACTTGAGTCTCAAAAGGACTCTTGCACTCACTCCTTGCGACGATCTTTCAAATACTTCTAAGTATTTGATTCTTTGACTCTATGCACCTTCTGCAACAACAGTCCTTTACCTTTCAACCTTAGTTGATAAGTTTAAGGCCTCGACTAGCCTGCGCACACCTTGCACGGCTTCTGTGCTTCACCTGCACTTCTGCTGGAATGAGAACAATGGTATCTCTCTTCAGCTTTCTGAGATAAAACTCAGAACCCTTGTCAACGCACACCTTGCGGACGTTTCACTGCACTCCTTGCAGGAACTTCTCTTACTCAGGAAGAGAAACAATTCAAACTCATTCTCTCTCTATCTCAGACTTCAAACATTCAACATGAAATCATACATACATAGCACAGCCTCATAACAAATGCATAACAAAGAGAATAAAACAACCATAAGCATACCATTCACCTTGTATAAACATAAAACATCACAACACCATGAGATCTGATTCAAAGCTTCATATATTAATTCAAAGCTCTTGTACATGGATTCTTCTTTTTAGCTCTCTCCTACAGCTCTCTTCTTCTATCCGGTGCTAATGATACAACCCGTTACTATGATACAAAGGCTAGGGTGTCTATATCCGTTTTCCCTCCTACTCTTCTAAGCTGTCTAATCTATTAATTCAAACCTACCTACTTTCATTAACTGGGCTTAAATGCCTTTTACATTGACAGATGAGAGCAAATCACTCACGGATATAAATGCAAGTACACTTTTAGCTACTAACACTTTTAGCTACTATATTAATATCTGCTTCTTAATCTTTCACAAACATTTCAAAACGTGTAAAATGTGTATACATTTCAAAACGTGTAAAATGTGTGTTTATGATGCTCCTGCATCAGCAATACTGAAACATTGCCAATTGGTATAACTGGACGTTGTCATCTATTTCCTATTTTAACAAGACATTGCCAAATGGCCTCCACAATATGCATGGCCACTACGTTGCATCAAGAGGCATGGCTAACAACCAGCCAAATGCATGTCCACTACGTTGCGCCAAGACGCATTCCGAGAGGGCCCTTTCCACCCATGATGCCTATGCTTATTGTGCTGCTAGAACTACTAATGGTTCTGTGCTTGTATCTCCGGAGGGTGCATCAGCATGTATTATTAACAATCAAAGTGTTCAGTCATAGTCTCCTCTTACTAAAAGAGGACCGACTTTGTGCTTGATCAATGCAGACAGTGTATGTTGTGTTTATGGCGGATACATTGAGAGTCCAGTTAAATCTGGTTCTGTTGGGTCCGGTGAATCAAAGAATACACCAGGATGAATCAAAGACTACACCAGGATGAGTATTGGGAACACGAGAGCGTTGATCCAGTAGATTATGAGTATTGGCGACCATAACTCATAAGGCAACCCTCGTTCATGTGCAGCCCAGTTCTCTTTGCCCCCCTAGTCACGGGGTTGGTAAATAAAGAGAGATATGGGATATTTTGTTTTTCCTGAAAGCTTTTGCCAGATCTGCGTAAAACATCAATAATTAGATGTTTGTCACTCTTAACTACACCATACCCGATCCCAGAACCACCTGGATAGGGCAATTCCATACCCTATGTGGGTTTGTACCTACACCATACCTACACCATATAACTACACCATACCCGACCCGAGAGCCACCTGTACAGGGCGATTTCATACCCTATGCGGGTTCTGGGCGGGAATACCCCCTTGCTCACATGGAGACAGAAGGGCTTAAGCGGGTAAGGAAGACCAGGACTAAAAGACCAGGTAAGTTGTTCTGGCGGTGCCCAAGATTGCACTTATTTCCACAGGGCTTGTACTAGGATCCTTCCTTTCTGGTGGCCTTGAAAGTTCTGGTCGATGGGCAAGGCAAATTGTGGTCCTTTATTAGTTCTGTTCGATACGAGTTCTGGTAGATTGAACAAGTAAACAAATTTTGGTCCTTTATTAGTTATGTTTGATACGAGTTCTGGTAGAGAAATACAATCGATGAAAAGTAATATTTAAGGTTAATGTCTCAGCAAAAATACCAGTTACCTCTTTGGGAAAGTCACAGTATGCCCCTTGTTTGTGCGTGCAGCTATATTGTTGACAGATAAATTCTTTGATCAGTATAGTGATGAGAGGTACACCATTCTTGTGTTTTGGAACGAAATTATTTGGATTGTGTACCTGCAGAGGTTTTAGATGTCTCAGGGTTGCATAAGTTAACGGTGTAGCAAACAAAACCCCTTTTCAGATGGATTGTTTTTCATAACTCGGGTTAGAATTTTGTCTGAATTTCGAGATTGTAAATTTAGATGGCAGAAATTGTAACATTGAAATATTTGTAAGATAAAAAATTTGTAAGATTTTTCATTACAAGATTGTATTACATTATTATTAAATTAGAGATTTTCGTTATAAATTAAGTTAAATTATAACATTAAATTTTAAACAATAATTTCACAACTAAAAGATATTTATAAACTCTAGTAAATCAATTTTTTTTTACTTCTAAATAAATAGAGACAAACCTCAGTGTTGTAGGTGAGGATGGTACCCAAAAAATAAATGTAAAATTAAAATTAAGTATATGAAATATTTGGACTTTAAATGGATTGATGGTGGTATATATATATAGTCTCATGGTGGTATAGTCATATATATATATATATATATATATATATATAGTCTAAGAGTAATGATTAAGAACATCTTTTTCCTCTTAAAAAGTGACAAGTTCTATTGGTGGTATATATATATATATATATATATATATATAGTCTAAGAGTAATGGTTAAGAACACCTTTTTCTTCTTAAAAGGTGACAAGTTCAAATAGAACGGGTAGGGTAAGGTAATGTATGTATATCTCTGAACCCGATTTATCTCTGTCAAATTGAACAACACACCATTAAAATGTTTTAAACATATACATTTTTTCCTTTCAATTGCTTTATGGATATTGCTTTATGGATATATGTATATATGAAAAACATTGAAATATTCTTTTACAAACCCAAATAAAATTTCTAAATAACCAAACTCATATTAACCCCGAAATAACATTGCAGACAGGAGGACCTACATGGGCTGTTGAACTGGGTCGAAGAGATGAACTTATATCCAGCAACTCTGATGCAGCAAGTCACCTTCCTTCGTCTCAATCCAATGCCCAAGCACTCATCGACAGTTTTAGCTCCAACGGGCTAAGCATAAGAGACCTTGTCACTCTTTCAGGTATGACTATTGCATTCCAATGTTTCTATAACAATTAAGAATAAATGGATCTGTCGATATGATTTCTATTGCTTCACAGGCGCCCATACATTCGGTAAAACCCACTGCCCTCCTGTTGCAAGGCGCCTCTATCAATTCAGCAACAACAGCGGGATCGATCCGACACTGAACAAAACATATGCAATGGGCTTGATGAAGAAATGTACCTTACCCAACAACCCGAATGCAACAGTCCCACTTGACCCATCTACTCCGAACACATTCGACAACGCCTACTTCCAGGAACTGTTGCAAAATGAGGGCATTATCTCCTCTGACTCTGCTCTGGTAATAGATGCCAAGACTAGGGTTTTTGTGACAGAATATGCTAACGACGAAAACGATTTTCGCGATCAGTTCGGTGATGCCATGATTAGAATGGGCAGCATTCAGATCCTGACTGGCCAACAGGGTGAGATTCGTAAAAGATGTGGTTTTGTCAATTCAAACTCAACTGGGCAGGCTGCCAACTGATGATCATGAAGGACAGATAGACTACGTGATATTTTGACAAGTCTGGATTTGCATTTTTCCTGCACTTTTCTAGATGGTTTAAACAAGTAGAACAGTGGAGCAGTGTACCATTGGAGAAGCAAACCACTAACTACAACAAATGATGATGAGAAGAATCATGAACCTGTGACTTTGAAAGTTAAAACAAATGATGATGAGAAGAATCATAAACCTGTGATTTTGAAAGTTAAAACAAAGATTACTTTACTAACCAACTAAATCAACATCTCAGTACAATTTTTTTTCTATTTGAATTAAAAACAATCAAAACAATGAATAATACTTGGTTATCCTCACTTGCAGAAATTATTTTATTTCTTTAAACATTCAAAAATTAACAACCCATAATGCCATTCATTTGTTTTAAGATATTAAATAACAACCCCATAATGTCATTCATTTGATTTAAGATATTATTTTATAGAGGTATTAAGAGGAGTTTGAATTGAAAACAATGAATAATACTTGGTTATCCTCACTGGCAGAAATTATTTTATTTCTTTAAACATTCAAAAATTAACAACCCCATAATGTCATTCATTTGATTTAAGATATTATTTTATAGAGGTAATAAGAGGAGTTTGAATTAAAAACAATGAATAATACTTGTTTATCCTCACTTGCAGAAATTATTTTATTTCTTTAAACATCCAAAAATTAACAACCCCATAATGTCATTCATTTGATTTAAGATATTATTTTATAGAGATAATAAGAGGAGCAAGTTACTTAAATCCGTTAATTTTTTTTTTTTATATCAGGATCTTGGATAAATTATTGTTAAGGTAGAATGCTTTATAAATTGTTAGAATTCAAGGTTAATTTTAATAACTTTCTAAATGGGTTAATTCCATGATATATAGGAAAATTGGAAGACTATTTTATCTCATATATATATATATATATATATTTGGGTTAATTTTTTACTAATTTTATAAATTTTGTAAAATCTTGAGAAATTTTCATTGAATTATAATTTTTTGAGGAATTTTTCACTAAATTATAAAATCTTGTAAATTTTTGACAAATTTTTTTATAAAGAGAAATGCATTAATTAAATTGTAATATACTCATTTTACATATTTGGTAAAAGAAATCTAACTATATTTCACCACAAAGTTCATATGTGTTCATGGTGAGCACCACTTTGCTCAAGAGATATTAATCTTTGCTTTACCACTTCTATCATGGGTTCTTTATCACTGATTCATTGGTTACGAAATGACCCTTCAAACAAGTTCACCATAGGATGTTCCTAAATAGGAGAACACATAATTTTATCTATCAATAACTCCAAAATTATAAGAATATTCCTAGACCTCACATTCCATGTATGACTCTAATCATCCATTTGTATCCAGAAATGACCCCTTTCCAAGGAAGAGAGGTCATTTAGACTTCCATAATTAAGGATGAAGAATAAACACTTCCATAATTAAGGATGAAGAATAAACGATGTAGATTAAGTAAGGGTTATTATGTCATCATGCATATCTATACCTGGTAATAGCATGGTGCGAAGTCAAAGTTTTATCACCCATTTTAAGCCCATTAAGGGAAACACATGCAATGTCTATCACTTGGATCCTACTACATACAGACTCCCAAAATTGAGTTGAAAAAAAATAATGAAGAAATAAATAAGCTTGATTTATATAGAAAGTTATTTTTTCCATATGATTCAAACACCAATACACAAACATCTTTATTAGTTACATTAAACTCTCCACAACATGTGCATTATTAGCAAAACCTTTGTAGTGATTTTTTTTGAAGTTTGTTTATCAAGTTTGTTCTTTAACTTTGACTTCAAGAATGATAGTGCACTAAACATTCTCTCATCCTCCACTAGCTACATGTAATTCTCTTTTAGTATTGGCATCAAAAATATAATTTCATTAGAGGAATGTCGATCTCATGTTAATATGTATTCTATGATGAACACATAGGAACCTAATGCATATACCATTTTTCTCTTCTCTTAGCTAAGTAGAGCTCATTTCCCTTTCTACATAACTAATAAGTATTTTCAAAGAAAACATAAAATAAACATAGTAGATTCTAAAAGTTGAAGGTGCTTAAGTCATGCCACAAAGTGAAAGGAAATAAATTTTTTTCCTAGAGCAACAATGCATAAGAGGACGAAGGTCCTAATTAATATAGAGATGAAAATCTCTTACGGCAGGGTCCTAGATTTTAAAGAAGTCAAGTTCTAGTGTCATCACTCCTTCACAACCTTTATTTAAAATGGAAGTGATTGTGGACATCAAACCCTATTAAGGTGAGATTGTTGCTATTAAGTTGAATCATTCATTGAAACAATTAGAAGTGTACTTCAGTGTCCATAATATAGATGAAGAGTAGACACTTTCATTTGATCGATTGAAACTAGAGGGCCATGTACTAACTTGGTGGGAAAGCCACATGAAGACATTTAGGTTGGAGGGTGATCCACCAGTAACAAGTCGGAGGTATTTAAAACCCTCACCAAGTCTCATTTTTACCCTATTCAGTGTCTAGAGAACTAATGGATCCTTTGCCATCGCTTCAGGCAAGGGCATGGGCATAGTGTGCTAGAGTACACCACCGAATTTAGGAAGATGGTGATCATGTTGGGTATCTCTTTGAAGAACTCATATGTACTCCTAAAGTATCTGGGTGGTCTACAGAGTCATTTGTGAAAGTAGGTGATGCTCTTCAAAACAATGACCATTGATGAGGCCTCTGTAAAAGAAAAATACCTAGAGAACATATGCCATAAGAAAGGACAACCCGATGGTTATAAACACAATTACCACCAAGATGCTTCCAACGAGGGGAAGAAGAAGTGGAAAGGAAAAGAAAAAAAGATGAGAGTCACTGCACATTAATGCAAGGATCTAAAAAACCATTGCAACCATTGTAATATGGATGGTGGCATTGAAGATAAGTGTTGGAAGCTGCATCTAGAGATAAATCCAAATAACAATAAGAAAGGATGCCAAAAAGAAGAACCTGTTAGCAATGAATTCCAGTAACCTAGAAGAGAGTGGATTGGATGTGGATGAGAACATTTTTTTCACTTTAGTGCAAAAGGAGATGAATTTGAGTAGCCTTCATCACACGGAAGCGAAGAAGATGACAAAACTCTTCCATATTAATATCTAGTTCAAAAAGACCAAGGTATATGCTCTATTCAATTCCAATTCATAGGAAAATCTCATAGTAGCATGATCTGTAAACTGTCGTGGATATTCCACTGGAATAGTTCGTCATAACATATCTCATAAATAAAACTGAAATCTACTGTTGGACACACATTTTGGATGCATTTTTGAGAAATATCCTAAGGGTTGAGGAGTGTGCAGTAAAGGCGCATTCGTGATCGAAGCGCACAGTAAAGGCGCATTCATGATCGAGATTGCAATAAAAACACATAAGAATATAACGTAAGAAAATAAAGCAAGGAAATAAAAGTAAGGAGATAATGCAAGGAAAACAACATGTAGATGAAAATAAAGGAAAAGCAACATGCAAGAGAAAATAAAGGAAACAAAGCATGCATATGCGAAGGCACGGAAAACACACATGAACTATGTGTTGTCATGAGTCATAATGAGTTTTCATAGGGTTTTGTGATAAGCTAGTATGGTTTTGAGTCCTAAGATCTGTGTATACATATGTAATGGGTTGGGAAGAATAGATAGTAGTTGTTGCTGAGAGAATAGGCTGGAGAATAGTTGTTGCTGAGAGAAAGTCTATGTCTAAAGGGTTAGGGGAGAGTTTGCAGATAGAGATTTTCATTTCATGTTGGTTAGGAAGGATGGGGAAATATATCATGATGTATCTATTGTAGAGCACTGCATAGGCGTGAGATGAATGCACAATTAATAATAAAGAAGCTAGTCATTGTGGATGTAGCCCAAGGATTGGGTGAACCACATTAAATTCCATGTCTGAATGGAATGTATCTGTCAATCGACTTCCCATCCATGCTGCCATGGATCATGACCATCCGCAACCACCCTCAACACCCTCGACATCCATGCCTAGTTCTGTGTTCTCCATCCTCCCCCTCCCGTAGGGTCGTTTCCGTTTCGACTGTCTTCTATGCTACGATGATACAATATGATACAACGCATACAAAATATAGACCCTACGATATACTATACAACGTATGCTCATTTGATTTTTCAATTTTGAATTTATTAATGCAGTGCTCGTTTGAATTTTCAATTTTGAATTTAATAAAGGCGCCAAGGATCGATGCCCATTCCAATGCATATTTTGAATTTGTAAACCCGTCCACCCAGCCTTTTCGTTTTCCTATAATTAAATCATTTATACGAAAATTTCTTATGATTTCTTGGTGAGGATCTATATCAATGGATAGGAGGTTTGGGATTTTGAGGAAAACTGTAACTAAACACAACAATGGAAATATAAGAAACGCTAAGTGGAAGCATTCGTAATATAGTGTATTCTACATACAAAAAGCAATGCTAAGAGATAAGATATTTTTTTGTGTCCAAAACGGCTAACACAACATATTTTCTTTTGTATCGAATTATTTTGTAGATGAATCAAGAAACTGCTTTCAAGTCACAAACATCATCCACATCTCTGTGCTCTGGTTGCAAGATCCAAAGAAAGAAAGGCTGAAATAAATGTGTGCTTGCGCCTTATTTTTCCCAAAGCGATCCCAAGAAATTCCTCTTGGTGCACAGAGTCTTCCGAAATGGCCATGTTATCAAATTACTATAGATTTGTTCCATTTCTATAATGTAGTCTACCAACCTATCATTGCAAAATTATTTGCTAACTATCCACAAATTCAAATGTCTTCTTCATCTTCATGACAAATTGTATAATCTATTTCACAGTTTCAAATATGTTTATCGTGAACTCCGACAATTGGTACATACCAATAATGTCCAAAGGAACTAATCTCCACAATTGTGAGACAAGCTCTACTTAAAATTTCTCCAGCCACATCCTACAAAGACCGAAATTTGAGACATAATCAAATTTTCTCTCTCATTGAAATTGCAAGCATGGTGGAATGATGCCTCAGAGGATTGAAACGCTCCATAAATATTTCCAAACTAGGTTTAATTAAAATAATAAAGGCCTCAAGATCGGGTTTCTAATGTGTTTTGTACTGATCAATACAAAGTATTTGTGATGGGTTGGATGATTGCGGGATCGATTTGTTGTTACAGGATCTTCTGGCCAAGCAGGGAGGTGATGGAGTAAGCAGTATGGTGTACGAGGCAAGTGAAATAATTTGAGATTATGTCCATGACTGTGTAGGAATAATCAATGAACTCCAAAATATAGTAGCATAGCTGGAATCCCAATTGACTTCTGCTCGATCACAGATCACCAACATTACTCTGCAACATGTCAATCTCTTACCCCTTGTTACAGGATATCATGAAATTTCAGATCCCAATTTTTTTCTGCTTATTACCAGGAAGTGAAGATATGAGGCACACGCGCCCCTCTATTTTAGATGATTTAGGTCCTCTCAAATTATGGGAGCCACTCTACATATAAAAAATAACTATTAGCAATCCACAATTCCTACATCTCTCTTGAAACATTTTATCCACTCATATGTATCTTGCAAGCATGAATATTCCAAAATTCTTCTTCATCATGCATAAAATTCTTATATATGGATTTGAATGTGAATGTGATGCATGAAATTCTTATATATAGATCTTGTAAGCATAAATATTCCAAAATTCTTCTTGAGCATGCATAAAATTATTATATATGGATTTGAATGTGATGCATGAAATTATTATATGTGGATTTTAATCTAGGAGATAAAACATGTAACAACATGGTGAGTTTGGTGTGTGAATATTGTCCACTTTCTTTAGGTAATCCCCTTAAAAATTTAAGCACGTGAAAACATCTGATGTCTTCTTTTATTGAGATCTCCCATCCTACAAGTATGTAGAAATACATGTCTTCTATTCAATGCAATAATATTATCATGCTTCCATTGGTTACATTTAAATTTTAACTTTGTAGGTCCAAAGCGTTCGATCTTACGGGTTTTTTCTGTCACAACTTTTACTATCGTTTCAATTTATCAAAATGTCTGTATATTTGAAGTGTAGATCAATGTTGCAATGGATACCTTTTATGGCAATGCTTTGTATGGATATTAAACTGGAAGTTCGAAATTTTTGATGTGAAAATAAAAAATTCATAGAGATTTTACAAAATTAAAATTTCTTAATTCAAAATATAAGGTTAAGAATTTCAAACCTCTTTGTCTATGAATATGATGAATATGAGTAAATTCAATATTTTTGCCTTGAGAGTATCTAGGTGCTTTACATCCCACTATGGCTGAAATGTTAGGGATCCACAATAGTGAGGTTATCTACAAGGTAATATGAGGGAGATGCACTTGCACCTAGAGTAGCTAGTTGCTCTACAACTTAGTATGGGGGAGATGCTGATGTTCTCGTTATGTTATTGAGCAAGCCGAATATGGAGAAAAAGTTGTCACTTAATGTTGTGTTAAAGATAAGGTTATATTAAAAAAAAATGTCCTTTAATTATAAAAAAAATTAACAATAATAAAAATAAAGTTGGCTCAATTAAAAGAAAACAATCAAAACATATAAAATATTAATTCCTTCCTAATAAAAAAAAATAAACACTAAGAAATAGATTTTATATGAAAAATTATTAAAGCAAAACATTATATTATAGAGAACCATCTTTATTGAAAAATAGAAAAAAATAAAATAAAAACTTTAATATCATAATATATCATACAATCATTTCAAAATATTGTATTATAAATTTATCTTTCACCTAAAATAAAAATAAATATGAATAAAAACCTAATATAATTATTATAAATTCATTTTTAAATTGTATTTAAATTTTCCATATATATACACAAACTTATTAAGTGTTTATATAAAGA
>JASDQU010373980.1:96853-116317 GCA_032191745.1 Picea mariana | reverse complement strand
TGGTATATATAGGAGACTAGGAGGTATAATTACAACTAATGGAATAAATTCGACATAAATAAAATAACATTACTAATGTAATATGCCCCAATTAAGGGGTAATGAGCCAATATTAGGGGTTAACAGTATATATGAAAGCTGACCATTTTCATATATGCACATATACAGAAGTGGTCATCTTCCGTATATGCACATATATAGAAGTGGTCAACTTTTGTATATGTGTCATATATGCACACATAAATAGGTTAACCACTTATGTATATGTTCATATACGAAATCTGACCACTTCCGTATATGTGCATATATGGAAGTGGTGATCTTCCATATATGTGCATATACAGAAGTGGTCAACTTCCATGTATGTGCATATACGAAAGCTGACCATTTTCGTATCTGTGCTTATACGGAAGCGGTCGACTTCCATATATGCGCATATACGTAAGTGGTCAACTTCTGTATATGTGGATATACGAAAGTGGTCAACTTCCATATCTGGGCATATACATAAGCTGACCACTTCCATATATGCACATATACAGAAGCTTACCACTTCCGTATATGGGCATATACCAAAGATGACCACTTCAGTATATGCGCATATATGAAAATGGTCGGATTTCATATTTGTGCATATACGGAAGTCGACCACATTCATATATGTGCATATACGCAAGTGGTCAAATTTTGTATATGCGCATATAGGGAAGTGGTCGGCTTTTGTATATGCACATATACGAAAGTTGGTCACTTCCGTATATACACATATACGAAATTGGTTGGCTTTTGTATAAGCACATATGTGGAAGTGGTCGATTTTCATATATGTGCATATACAAAATTCAACCACTTTCGTATATGCTCATATGTGGAAGTTAGCCATTTCTGTATATGTGCATATATAGAAGTTTTTGGCTTCTGTATATGCACATATATGAAATCCATATACGAAAGTGGTCGACTTCTGTATATGTGCATATAAAGAAGCCCTTCACTTCCATATATGCGTATATACGGAAGTGGTCAACTTTGGTATATTGGCATATACAAAATAAGGTCACTTCCGTATATGCGCAATGCACATATACAGAAGTGGTCAACTTCGGTATATGGCCAGCTTCGGTATATGCACATATAAAAAAGTGGTTAGCTTCCGTATATGCACATATACGAAAGTGATTAGCTTATGTATATGTGCATATACAAAAGTCGACAATTTCTGTATATGCACATATATGGAAGCCAACCGCTTTCGTATATGCGCATATACAAAAGCCAATATCTTATGTATATACGCATATAAGGAAATGGTCGGCCTCTGTATATGCGCATATATGGAAGCTGACCACATTCGTATATGCGCATATACGGAAGTTGACCATTTCTGTATATGCACATATATGGAATCCAACCTCTTTCGTATAAGCACATATACGAAAATGGTCGGCTTTTGTGTACGCACATATATGGAAGTTGACCACTTATGTATATCTGCATATACATAAGTTGACCACTTCCATATATGCACATATACGGAAGTGGTCAAATTTAGTATATGGTCAGCTTCCATATATGCACATATACAAAAGTGGTCAACTTCGCTATATGTGCATATATGACACATATACAAAAATTGACCACTTCCATATATGCACATATATGGAAGATGATGACTCCCGTATATGCACATATATGAAAATGGTTTTCCTTCATATATGCACATATACAGAAGTCGACCACATTATTATATGCACATATACACAAGTGGACGAATTTTGTATATGGGCATATAGGGAAGTGGTCGAATTCCTATATGCACATATACAAAAGTTGGTCACTTCCATATATACACATATACGAAATTGGTCGTCTTTTGTATATCCATATATATAGAAGTGGTTGGTTTTCGTATATGTGCATATACAAAAGTCAAACACTTTTGTATATGCTCATATGTGAAAGTTGGACACTTCTGTATCTGTGCATATATGGAGGTTGTCAACTTACATATATGCATATATACTAAATCCATATACGAAAGTGGTCGACTTTCGTATATGTGCATATGTCGAATCCCATCACTTCCATATATGTGTATATACGGAAGTGGTATGTAACACACCCCACCCCTAAGTACCCTTTATAGGGATGGGGCATTGAAATGTTTCTTACTCTGACCATCTCAAATCATCTCTCTGAGGTCTTCATCCTTTTCTACTCACCCATAGCTTTCTCATGACTGTTATCGGGCTCTAAGACGACCTCTGGTTTGTAGGATATGGCCTCCCGAAGTTCTTTGAGAATTATTAGTTGAGAGCCACATGGAACCACCATGGATCTAACACATTTGTACCATATTCAGGTTCCTACCTCCTGCAGGGGAGGTCCTTTCAGCGTCCAAACCAACATCAAGAGTCAATCCTCATCTAACACACATTCTAGCAGAGAATTCAGCGTTAGGAGCTTACCGTCCCTTTTATTTTCTGTACGCATGTCCTCCGGAGTCTCGAATTCTTGAGGGACTGCGAAGGGCAAGGTGTGTCGATGTAACCCCTAGATCGAAGGCCTTCAATACTTTGTAACTTCAAAATTCAGGGAAATTCGTGGTGTGAATTCCTCCTTACTCCCGAAGTGGTCAATGGCGGGCTAACCTTGGTATAAATCTACCAGTCAAGGAATATCAAAAAGGATCATCCGATCAATGGCTCTCATCGATTCGTGACTTCAACGTTTGGGTTCTCCAATCACTTACCACCTCCTTTCTCCTGGAGTGGTCAACATTGGGCTGCCCTTGGAATAAATCCAATGGCTAAGGAATATCACAAAGGATCCCTAGATATATGGTCCTCATCACTTTGGGAATTCGACCTTCATGGGTTTTGACATTATGGCCGCTCCACTCTCCCAATGTAGGACTTTGTCAAATTACTATATGCGGGTCCCTCCTCTTGGTGATCGAACGATTAAGAGGGGTCTGTATCGAACTCCCCAGATCCATGGCTCCCATCACATCATAACTTCGACATTCAGGGAGTTTGAGTTTGTATCATCTCTATTCTCCCTGTAATGTACCTCAAAAATCACCATAAAAAAAATTCATTCCCATGGCATAAATCAATTTCGTTTTAAATCACCAAAAAATAAAATTATTCTGATGGCATAAATCAATTTCGTTTTAAGCTTGTAATGTAAAAAAAACAGGAATGATTCACTTCTGACCGTAAGGGTATTATTACACCCATCTAATCTACTTCGAACAGAAGCTTCTGTGGGTAAAAAGAAAAAGTCCCTCCATGATTTTGTTCCTTCCCTTATTCCTTGCACCCTTCCAGCATACTCAAAGGAAGAGGGCGATATGAACTTAGCTCGAACGAGCCTCTGTTGTTCACAGAGAGAAAAGGATATCACTCTGAAGTGTTCAGAGTGAGGCTGAGAGAAACATCGTCTCGCAAGGGGTCAAGATCCAGTGGAAAAACGCCAAATCTTCCTCGCCAGATATCTTTAGTAGAACGAACGGTGATAAAATTTTCCAGAAAAAGGACTGAAATCCAGTGGATTGTTAGATCCCATAGATCTGTGTGAAATTTAAGGATGATCTATCAAAAATCAGGAGGGTAACAATCAGATGTCTTTAGAGGAACAGATGGTGGAAAATTCATCGGGAAGGTACCAAAATCCCGTGAACCGTCAGATCATAAAGTTCTAAGTTGATGTTAAGGCTAATCATTGACAATCTTAAGAGGGTAACAACCATTGGATGAGAAACAACAGGAGCTGTTGATCTCGTTCTTCAGATTTTCGCCAACTCGGAGTTGCCATGTTAGAGGAGGGGCCCGCCAGAGGAACATCCCATTCTAGACCCCATTTCAGGGTTTTGGACTTCACGAGTTCCAAAATCGAACATCAACTCACAACAACTTGCGAAAATGCAAAAAGGGACGAGTGGGATTCGCATTTTGGGGTTTCAGACTTCGCGAGTTCCAAACTTGAACATCAACTCACTGCAGCTTGCGAAATGTGAAAAGGGATGAGTGGGACCTGCATTTCAGGATTTCGGGGTTCAGAGTTTCGTGAATTCAAAACCTAAGCTCTACACCCCAGAACTCCCAAATAGCGATAAGCAAAAATAAGAAAGGTGGGACCCACACATCGATATTTCAGAACTCGGGGTTTCGGGGTTTCAAAAGTCAACAATAGTGCAAGACATTTCCCGAAGTTCCGAAAAGGTAAATGTGGGACCCGCTACTTCGGGATTTCAGGATTCAGAATCCCGTGACTTCAAACGCCAACCTTTACACACCAGAACCTTTGAAATCGTGAAAGGAAGAAAGAGAAAAGGTGGGACCCACACATCGGGATTTCGGAACTTAGGGTTTCGGGGTTTCAAATGTCCACAATAGTGCAAGACATTTCTTGAAGTTTCGAAAAGGTAAGGTGGGGCCCGCTACTTCGGGATCTCAGGATTTACGAACACATGGTGCATAAACACAAATGGAAAAGAAAATTCTGTAAAGCGAAAAGTGGAAGCTTCGGGGTTTCGGGGTTCGAAACTTCGTGAGTTCAGAAACAATATACATGAACCTACGAAAAGTGAAAGGGAAGTTGGACTAAGTGCTCCTGTCAAAAATTCAAGGGAATAAAAAGAGAACAAACGCAAAGGGAGAGAGAGAGCTCCTACTGTAACTCTTCACACTATTTTCCTCCCTCCTTGTTCTTTAACCTTTGTGAGTACTCTCAAAATTTCATTTTCTGAGAGAAATATTACTTTTCTTTTTGGTAAACTGAGGGTGTAGATGGATACGATATACTTTTACTTCACAGAATTTTGAATGCCTAAGGACTTAGGAAACTTACACACATTGAGGGAACAAAGGATAAAAAAAAATTCTTTGTATAGGGTAAATTCTATAATATCCACTTAGAGCCTCTTTTAAACCCATGCATTATTTGTCAACCGTACTAGATCTATGCATCTATGAAAAATACATAGCTAAGAATATCATTCCATCAGAGATTGGTCATTAATAAAGATGTTTCGAGGGAGCTGAGTTTTGGTTTCCTGGGGGAATTTATCTACAGAGAGGATCTGCCTCTTTGTCGTTAATCTCCTCTTTCCATAGAAATATAACTACAGAAGTTATTCACATATATTCCCCATAATAGACAGAAATGGAAAGACAAAAGTTACAGTTCCAATTTAATCAATACAATGCCTCAAAAGAAAAATCACTCAGACAAAGAGTGGACATCATTCCAGTTCGGATTTAATAAGACATCGAAATAAAAACACAGTCATTCTGAATCCAATCTGCGGGAAGACAAAGGGAACAACCACGTTCCTCCCAACCGTAGAACAAGGCATCTAGATCTACTTGCCCGATTCACCCCCTAGCTTGACCATGAATCCATGAGGGAAAATTTGGAAAAACTCCTCCTCGTCAATGTCCTTCAAACTCCAACAGTTATCCTCTTGCCTCACACTTACTCAACAGTGCTCATAACAGCAAGAGAGTTCATAAATCCTTTCCCAACATACTTGGCAGCGTCCTACCTCCTCACATATGCTATTTATCCATTTTTGCCCAGGTCTTTTCCCTCCTTTGGTGATTTTCACAACTTTTCTTAATCCTTGATTTTCAGGGGCTCCCAGTGGCCAAATCTCTAATTTGCCACTTGTAATCATCAGCCCAGGGGCAGTTCCAACTTGTTCCCCACTCATGGAGTCATGGTCATCTGATTTTAACATGGTTGCTCCATTTGTCCTCCTGCAGTCAATATAATTATTCTGTTGTGATACAAGTGTCATAGTCAAATAGTTAGTTGGGTCCAAATAGATTTTTGTCCAATAGTCACAATAATTAAATACAATTATTAAATTCGAAATTTGAAATTGCCATAAATAGAAAAAAAATTCCAGATTCGAATTTGCCAAAAATGAAAATAAATTTCCAACACAAAAAATATTTATTTTTGGGGGATATCACATCATTTCCCCCTTCAGTAAAACACTGTCCTCAGTGTTCGTTCCTTTCCTGGAATAGGATTGGATGAGATTTATACAAATATCCCTCTAATTCCCAAGTGGCCTCCTCAGGACTAAAGTGCTTCCATTGCACCTTTACCTGAGCGATGTCTCTGTTCCAAAGTGTTACTTCTCTCTAGTTCAGAATGCGTAGGGGTTCCACCTAGAACTTTCCCTCGGCTTCCACCTGCACCAAGTTCTAATCAATCATATGAGTAGGGTCACAAATATAATTTTTTAACAAAGAAACATGAAAGACATTATGAATCCTAAAATTAGCTGGAAGTGCAAGATGATATGCTACAGGTCCAATTCGAGTTAGTATCTCGAAGGGCCCACAAAACCTAGGTGCCAACTTAGCACAGTTCCCCAACTTCAGCAAGATTTTTTGGGCTTTGACCTTCAAATAAACATGGTCTCCCACTTGAAATTCCAAGTGTCTTCTTTTCTGATCCACATAGCTCTTCTATCTATCCTATACTTCTTTCAAGTTCTGTTGTACTTTCTTTACCATGTTCTCCATTTCTTGGAGCATCTCTGGTCCAACCATGAGTCTGTCAGCCGGGTTATCCTAGCTAATCAGAGTTGTACACTTTATGCCGTACAGTATTTCGAAAGGGCTCAACTTAGCCAAAGTTTGGTACCCATTGTTATATGAAAATTCCACCAAGTGTAGGTAGTCTTCCCACTTTCTCGGTTTTATTCTTACATACATGCGGAGCATATCTTCTATGATTTGGTTTGTCCTTTCGGTCTGTCCATTTGTTTGTAGATGATAACTCGTGATGAAATTCAAATTAGTATTTAGCCCTGCAAACAATTCCTTCCAAAAAGCGGATGTGAATTTTACGTCTCTATCTGAAATCACCATTTTAGGAATACCATGCAGTCTAAAAATTTCTTTCATGAATATTTCAGCAATGTTAATAGTTTTAAAAGTAGACTTTACAGGAATAAAGTGTGCAGACTTACTGAGTTTATCGATTACCACCATGATAGAATCATTCTGTTTCTGAGTTTTACTTAAACCTGTGATAAACTCCAGTGAGATGGTCTCCCATTTCCATTCCAGTACTAGTAATGGCTGTAATAGGCCGGGCGGATGCTAGTGTTCGGCCTTAACCTGCTGACAATATTGGCACCTAGCCAAGTACTCCACCATTTCGCCCTTCATATTAGGCCAGTAAAATAGTTTTCTGAGTGTTGTTATTGTTTTCTGGTAACCTGGATGGCCAGAGCATGGTTTCTTATGCACTTCGTCTAAAATAGTTAATTTTAGCTCTACTGAATCTGGTACGTAAAGTCTGTTTTTAAATCTTAATAGTCCCTCCTTGTCGACACGTATATTTGGTTCATCTGAGTTTGTGACACTATTTTGCAATTCTGTCATCATCTTAGTATAATTTTCGTCATTAACACCTGTCGTTCTGATTCTTTGTTCCAGATCACTTTCTGCTCTGCTGATATTTATCTCAAATAACCCATGGATTCTGCGTCTTAAAGCATCTGCTACTTTATTTTCCTTACCATAGATATGTCTGAATTCAAAGTCAAATTCACTCAAGAAGGCTAGCCACCTTGCTTGTCTCGCATTAACGTTTGGTTGGTTGAACAGATATTTCACTCCGCTATTATCTGTCAATAGTAAGAATTTTCTGCCCATGATATAGTGTCGCCACATTTTTAAAGCATGTATTACTGCTGCTAATTCTAAGTCATGAGTGACATAATTTCACTCGTGTTCCTTTAATTTTTGGGATTCATAACAAATCACGTGCCCTTCCTGAGTTAGAACACCGCTTAGCCCCTCTTTACTTGCATCAACGCATACTGTGAAGCCTTTATCTGGGTCTGCTACCTTCAATATGGGCTTTGATGTCAATAATTATTTTAGCTTGTTAAAACTGTCTTGACACTTTTGCAACTAGTTAATATTGGTCCCTTTCTTTTGCAGTGACGTGATAGGGTAGGCTATCTTGGAGAACCCTTCTATAAATCTGCGATAATATCCGATGATTCCCATGAATGATCGGATATCTATCACATCCTTAGGTACTGGCCATTCCATAATGGCTTTTATCTTTTCCGGGTCTATGGAAATACCTTCCGAGGAAATGACATGTCCTAAATATTGTATTTCGCTCTGATAAAAGTCACATTTGTCGAATTTTGCGTAAAGTCTGTGTTTCGTTAGTGTTTGCAGAACTATTCGTAAGTGTTCATCATGTTCCTCCTCTATTTTAGAATAGACCAGAATATCGTCGATAAAAACTAGCATGAACTTGTCTAAGTACTTGCTAAAAATGTTGTTCATCAAGCACATAAACGTGGCTGGTGCATTAGTGAGTCCGAAAGGTATGACTACAAACTCGTAGTGTCTGTATCTTGTTCGAAAAGTTGTTTTGTTTATGTCCTGGTCCTTTCCTAACTTGATGATATCCAGATCGTAAATCCAATTTTGAGAAGATCTTGGCCCCACCAACTTGATCGAATAGATCATTTATCCTAGGTAAGGGGTATTTTCTCTTAATGGTTACTTTGTTCAACTGCCTGTAATCGATACATAGTCTTAGAGTACCGCCTTTCTTTTTTACAAAGAGGACTGATGCTCCCCATGGTGAGACACTTGGTCTAATATACTCTTTATCCAACAATTCTTGTAATTGTATTTTTGATTCTGTCAGTTCTGGTAGACTCATTCAGTACGGTGGTTTTGAGATAGGGGTTGACCCGGGTAGTAAGTCTATGGAGAAATCTATTTCTCTCCTAGGAGGCAATTTTGGTATCTCATCAAGAAACATGTCTCTGAATTCATGTAGGATAGCAAAGTCTTCTAACTTGGGCTTATCTTCTTTTTCTAATAGATTCGTTACTTGGATGGCATAAACTTGATATCCTTTTCTAATACATTTCTTGAATTGCATCGCTGAAACTTGTCTGAATGACACAGGTTTTGGTATGCCTTAGGCTATTCGAACAGTGCCAAGATTATATTTATAGCTAAGTATCTTTGTATAACGATCTAATACTGCTTTGTGTTGTTCCAACCAGTCCATCCCAATAATCATATCATAAGACCCTAGTGGTAGGATGTTCAGATTGGTCCTTATCTTTTGACCATCTAAACTGAACTCAAGATCAAAAATAAAGTTAACTACTTTTCTTTTAGTCCCTGTTGCTAGTTGTACAACCCAAGGTTTTTCATGCTTTTGTTTCTTAAGTTTATTCGAATCTACTACATTGGGAGTAATATAACTTAACGTAGCTCCAGGGTCAATTAAAATAGAAATTCGAGTGTCAAGGATTTTACCTTCAATCTCTACCACCGAGGATTGGTGGTCATCTTGTTGACCATCTATGGTTGCATTTATCCGATGCAGACTTCTACCCATGTCACCCACTGTCGAGGCTTACTGCAAATTGTGAACATTAGTTCTATTTGTTGTAATTAAACATGGACAGTTCCTCCTTAGATGAGGTTCTCCACACTCCCAACACTTTAATGGTTCGTGGGAGTTGTCCCCAAACTTATTCACTCCAAGGTTTACCGGTTTACCGCCACCTTGCATATTCGGATGATTGGAGTGAAAATCCTTCCTCGGGAAACCCTTTGCTGCATTCTGATAAGGAGCTGGATGGTATCTCTTCTTCCGTTGGTTTATTCCATCTTGCTTCTTATCCGTCCAGGTCTTGGGAAATTATACCCAATGTTTATACTAGTCATAGTACATTTGTGCCTTCCTGAATGACTCACTCAAGGATTTGGGGTTGTCAAACTCAATTCTGTCCCTATAGGACTGTGGTAAACAACTTAAGAATTGGTGGATTTTCACCTTATCCTCCCGGATGTATGGTAGAAACCTTAGTAGTTCTAGAAATTTATTTATAAGGTCATCCATCGTCATTTGTCCGAGTGGTAATTCATAAAATTATTTCATCTTCCTTTCATAATAGCTCTCAGAAAGGTATTGTTTCTTAAAATACTTCTTGAATTTGGACCATTCCAACTGTTTCACCTTTAGGCCCTTGGCCAATTTCAAGTCCTTCCACCAAATGTCGGCCTTTCCCTTCAGATTGTAGATGGCCATTCTGACCTTCATGTTGCTGGAGTAGTTGTAGATCTGGAAGTATTTTTTGATGTCCAACAACCATGCCTCCATTTCTTCTCCTGTCCTGGACTCTCCATCAAAAGTAGCTGGTTTAATATTTTTAAATTCTCCTTCGAGGTGGTCTGTTTGTTTTCTCTTCTTGTCTGGTATGGTTTTGTCTTCAGCTGAAGGTGTCCCTTCAGACGAACTGTCTTCTTTTTCTGTTTTCACACCAGAATTCTTGGAGGCCCTTTTGCTAACCTCTTCCTCATGGTTATCATATTTTGGGCTTTTCTTGGTTACTATACTATGCAGCAAGACTTCATTTATCTCTTGTTGTTCCTACTGTGCCTTCTTTAATTTTTCATTGTCGGCCTTGAAAACCTATAGTTCAACTATAAGGTTTCTCATTGTTTCCAACACCTCCGTGGGTGAGCTTCCATCACTGTTTTGTCTCAGATCCCTAGGAGGTCCTTGTTGCAGATTCTCTTCCATCCTGATTTTTGCACCTTCTTGAGTTGCCATTATTTAACACAAAACATAAATGCTTTTTGTTTCCAATTCACAAGGTTTGTTAGTTTTCTCATAGATCAAAATATATATACTAAGAAATTAATGTGGCTCTATTCAGGCCCAGTGTTGTAACTTTTTCTCTGATACCATATGTAATGTACCTCAAAAATCGCCATAAAAAAAATTTCATTCCCATGGCATAAATCAATTTCATTTTAAATCACCAATTTTTTTTTTTATTCCCATGGCATAAATCAATTTTGTTTTAATCTTATAATGTAAAAAAAATAGGAATGATTCACTTCTGACCGTAAGGATATTATTACACCCATCTAATCTACTTCAAACAAAAGCTTTTGTGGGTAAAATGAAAAAGTCCCTCCATGATTTTGTTTCTTCCCTTATTCCCTGCACCCTTCCAGCATACTCAAAGTAAGAGGGCGATACGAACTTAGCTCAAAGGAGCCTCTATTGTTCAGAGAGAGAAAAGGATATCACCCTGAAGTGTTCAGAGTGGGGATGACAGCAACATCATCTTGTAGGGGGTCGAGATCCAGTGGAAAAACACCAAATCTTCTTCGCCAGATATCTTTAGGAGAATGAACGGTGATAAAATTGTCGGGAAAAAGGACCGAAATACAGTGGATCGTTAGATCCCATAGATATATGCGAAAGTTAAGGATGATCTATCAAAAATCAAGAGGGTAACAATCAGATGTCTTTAGAGGAACAGACGGTGTAAAATTCATCGGGAAAGTACTGAAATCCCATGAACCGTCGGATCATAAAGTTTTACGCTGATGTTAAGGCTGATCATTCAAAAGCTTAGGAGGGTAACAACCGTTGGATGAGAAACAACAGTAGCCGTTGATCTCGTTCTTTGGATTTCCGCCAACTTGGAGTTTCCACGTTGGAGGAGGGGCCTGCCAGAGGACCATCCCATTCCGGAACCCATTTCAGGGTTTTGGACTTCGCGAGTTGCAAACTTGAACATCAACTCATAGCAACTTGCAAAAATGCGAAAAGGGACGAGTGGGACCCGCATTTCGGGGTTTCAGACTTCGCGAGTTCCAAACTCGAACATCAACTCACCAAAACTTGCGAAATGCGAAAAGGGATGAGTGGGACCCACATTTTAGGGTTTTGGGGTTCATAGTTTCATGAATTCAAAACCTAAGCTCTACACCCCAGAACTCCTGAATCGCGAAAAGCAAAAAGAGGAAAGGTGGGACCCACACACCAGGATTTTGGAACTCGGGGTTTTGGGGTTTCAAAAGTCAACAACAGTGCAAGACATTTCCCGAAGTTTCGAAAAGGTAAAGGTGGGACCCGCTACTTCGGGATTTGAGGATTCAAAATCCCGTGACTTCAAACGCTAACCTTTACACACCAGAACCTCCGAAATCGCTAAAGGAAGAAAGAGGAAAGGTGGGACCCACACATCAGGATTTCGGAACTTGGGGTTTCAGGGTTTCAAAAGTCAATAACAGTGCAAGACATTTCTCGAAGTTTCAAAAAGGTAAAGGTGGGACCCGCTATTTTGGGATTTTGAGATTCGGAATCCTGTGACTTCAAACGCCAACCTTTACACAGCAGAACCTCCGAAATCACGAAAGGCAGAAAGAGGAAAGGTGGGACCCACACATCAGGATTTCAAAACTCAGGGTTTCAGGGTTTCAAATGTCAACAACAGTGAAAGACATTTCACAAAGTTTCGAAAAGGTAAGGTGGGACCCACCACTTCGGGATCTCGGGATTTACGAACACATGGTGCATAAACACAAATGAAAAAGAAAAGTTCGAAAAGAAAAAAGTGGAAGCTTCGGGGTTTCGAAGTTTGGAACTTCATGAGTTCAGAAACAATATACACAAACCTACGAAAGGCGAAAGGGAAGTTGGACTAAGCGCTCCTATCAAAAAGTCAAGGGAATAAAAAGAAAAGAAACGCAAAGGGAGAGAGAGAGCTCCTACTGTAACTCTTCACACTATTTTCCTCCCTCCTTGGTCTTTAACCTTTGCGAGTACTCTCAAAATTTCATGTTCTGAGAGAAATCTTGCTTTTCTTTTTGGTGAACTGAGGGTGTAGATGGATACGATATAATTTTACTTCACAGAATTCTGAACGCCTAAGGACTTAGGGAAATTACATGCACAGAGGGCACAAAGGATAAAAAAAATTCTCTGTATAGGGTAAATTCTATAATATCCACTTAGAGTCTCTTTTAAACCCTTGCATTATTTGTCAACTGTACTAGATCTGTGCATCTATGAAAAATACATAGCTAAGAATATCATTCCATCAGAGATTGGTCATTAATAAAGATGTTCCAAGGGAGATGAGTTTTGGTTTCCTGGGGGAATTTATCTACAGAGAGGATCTACCTCTTTGTCATTAATCTCCTCTTTCCATAGAAATATAACTACAAAATTTCTTCACATATATTCCCCATAACAGACGGAAATGGAAAGACAAACGTTACAGTTCCAATTTAATCAATACAATGCCTCAAAAGAAAAATCACTCAGATAGAGAGTGGACATCATTCCAGTTAGGATTTAATAAGACATCGAAATAAAAACACAGTCATTCATAATAAAGAGGGGGTAGATCAACATATCTAAATCCAATCCATGGGAAGACAAAGGGAACAACCATGTTCCTCCCAACCGTAGAACAAGGCAGCCAGATCTACTTGCCTGATTCACCCCCTAGCCTGACCATGAATCCATGAGGGTGAATTTGGAAAAACGCCTCCTCGGCAATGTCCTTCAAACTCCAACAGTTATCCTCTTGCCTCACACTTACTCAACAGTGCTAATAACAGCAAGAGAGTTTAGAAATCCTTTCCCAGCATACTTGGTAGCATCCTGCCTCCTTGCATATGCTATTTATCCGTTTTTGCCCAGGTCTTTTCCCTCCTTTGGAGATTTTCGCATTTTTTCTTAATCCCTGATTTTTAGGGGCTGCCAGTGGCCAAATATCTGATTTTCCACTTGTAATCATCAACCCAGGGGCAGTTCCAACTTGTTCCCCACTCATGGAGTCATGGTCAGCTGATTTTAACATTCATGTTCCATTTGTCCTCCTGCAGTCAATATAATTTTTCTGTTGTGATACAAGTGTCATAGTCAAATAGTTAGTTGGGTCCAAATAGATCTCTTCCCAACAGCCACAATAATTAAATACAATTATTAAATTCAAAATTCAGAATTTCCATAAATGGAAAAAATTTTCCAGATTCGAATTTGCCAAAAACAGAAATAAATTTTCAGCACATAAAAAATATTTATTTTTTGGGGATATCACACTCCCGAAGTGAGGCTTCACCGAAGTTACCTTGGCATAGATCCAATGACTAAGGGGAATCCCGAACACCATTGGATCTATGGTTCGTGTTACCTCGCAATGGGTGAATGGATCAACTTCCATATATGCGCATAAACAGAGGTGGCCCGCTTCTATATATGCGCATATATGGAAGCATGACACTTCTATATATGCACATATATGGAAGCTGACCACTTCCATATATGCACATATATAGAAGTGATTATATTCCGTATATGTGCATATACCGAAGTTGAACACTTCTATATATGTGCATTGCGCATATACGAAAGTGACCCACTTCTATATATGAGGATATACCAAATTCAACCACTTCCATATATACGCATATACAGAAGTGGCAGGCTTCTATATATGCACATATATGGAAGTTGACCACTTTCGTATATTGATTTCATATATGTGCATATACGGAAGCCAACAACTTTTGTATATGCACATATACATGTAACACCCATCTAGGATGTTAGGCAATTAATCATTCATTAAATACATATGCATTAACAACTTTGATTTAACATAATTTCATTGATTTTCATTTCCATAATTCTTTTACATTTGCTCAATGATAACTATAAATAACATGATGAAATAAGTAATAAAAAAAAAGTACAACAAAATACCAATGAAAAAACCTCCTCCATGGTTTGTTGAAGCTCATCAATTGTAATGTATCTTTGCTAGTAGTGGGAAGATGCTTCAAACCATTCTTTTCCAGCTTGTCCAGAGTGAAACAACATAATCCTCCCACACAACTAGGAGCCTAGCCGGCTTCCTATCTCTAAGAAACTTGGTGCATACCTTCTGCCCTCAGGCCGAGATACGCGCAGGATCTTCTCTAAACTACGACAAGGGTTAACTAAACTCCTTGTTTAAGCCCGCAAATGATTTCGGGTCTTGCGAGTTGGGCACTTCGAATGCAATGCCACAAATCTTGGCAATAGTTGAAACATAAAATTGCAAATGGGCTTAAGGTGTAAGCCCCCTCTTCAGCCCCTTTTCCAATATGACCACAACCAAGCCTTGATGCAAGCACCTTTCACAACTCACAACTTCACGAGTTAGAGCGCTAACCTCTTGTGCTTTTCCCTTGCAAATCCACAAAACATGATATGTCAACGAAGGTCGACTCCACCCAAAGTGATGGGCACACTCCACCTGTCACCTCTGTTTACTTCACTTACAGAGTGGGTCCTTGCCACTTGTTCGCACAAGTCTTTGGCTTTTTCAACTTGAGAGAACAACAAACAATCGTTCCTCTCCCTCTACAAATCCCCAACTTCAAAATCATGCCTTCGACGAGATCGACGGCTGTGTGACTCCCTCAATCCAATGGCCCTCATTGTATCTGGATTTCGCCAATCAGAAATGCACAACACTTGACCCAAAACACTGGTCACTCCATCCCCCGAATTCTGATACGCGAATTCACATATGAGATCAACGGTCTTCATTGATCCGGATCAGACGGTCACTATCCTATCTAAGCTTATGGGTGTTGCAAGACACTCAATCTTAATCCCTCTGTTGGTCTATCAGATCCAACGGTCCACAGAACTTTGACACTTTTGCTTGAAGCGATTCCACCATTTGTTTTCAACTCCATGAGGACTTCTTGCCAAATGAAGTGGCGTCCTCCCTCCTGAACTTGACTTTGGTGAGATGATTTTGACCTCCACCTCCCTTTGAACGCTTCAGAGGTTCTATCCCTTCTAGCTTTCACTTACAAGCTAAGGGCTTCCAAAAGGGTCCTTGCATGCACTCCTTGCGGAAATTTTCAAATAACCTTTGGTTATTTGGCTCTTTGACTCTGTGCACCTCTTGCAACAACAGTCTCTCAATATCCCTCTTGAGATGGTAAAATCCCAGACCTCTCCCAGCCTGTGCACAACTTTCACGGCTTTGAGCTAACCTTTCACTTCGGCCTGCAAAAACATGATTTGAATCTCCTCTGAGAGTTCTGAGATGAAACTCATAACCTAGTCGACACACTCCTTGCGTACCCTCAACTGCATTCTTTGAAGGATTTCTCAGAAAGAGAAATAACTAAAACTCATTCTCCTGTTATCCATAATTCAAATATCCAACATAGAATTCTAGAGTATACACATGTAGATTTTATGGAAAATAAAATGCACACAGAGAATATAAACTAGCCTGCAACATACCATTCAACAGGTGGTTCCAACAACCATAAAAAACACATAGATTGGAATCAAATATTTCTTCTATTAATTCCAGTGCTCCTATACATGGTAAATAACAACAACTAGAATGCATGAAATTCTCTATTCTCCTCTGCAACTCTACAACTTACAAAATTCTGAATAATGTTACAATGATACAAGGGTAAGGGTGTCTATCATCCGTTTTCCCTCCTAAGATGGTAAAACTGTCTAATCTATCATTTAAATCTACCTACTTGCATTAAAGACACATAAATGCCTATTACATCCGACGGATAGGAACATACCCTCCAAAATCAGTTTGGAGCTTCACGATATAAATGCGACTGCACTTTCCTCCTATCCATTACATTAATGTTGCAGATTTTGGAATTCACAAAGTTTCCACAAAAACTTATTTAATTGCATCCATGCGTCCAACTATCCTCTTTGGCTAGGCACGTGCTTTGGCTTTCAATGATGCTCTTGCATCATACTCCCTCGCTTGAAAATTTTCATGAACTCTTGTTCATGATTTCCTTCATTGTTTGTCTATGCTTTTGAATTGCTACTTCATCCTCCCAACTGGCATATTTAACTGGATGTCCTTTCCACTTGACCAAGTATTCAAAATACTCTTTTCTCTTGGTCTTTATGCTAATCCTCTTGTCAATTATGCTTTCCATCTGTGGATTTTCAACTATAGGCATTTGTTTCATCCAAGGAATTTCTTCCTGTTCACCGTCTTCTCCTGCTTCTTCATCTCTATAAGGGTACAAATCCACAACATTGAATATCAATGAGATTTTGACCCCATCGAGTAATTCAATCTCATGCGCATTTTCCCCAAATTTTCTTATGACCTTGCACGGTCCAATTTTCTTCATCTTCAGCTTGTTGTATGTTACCCTTGGGAACCTTTCCTTCCTCAAATGCGCAAGAATCAAATCACCAACTTCAAATTGAAGTTCTCACCTATGTTGATATTCTCTACGCTTGTACTCTTGACTTAAACTCTGCAATCACTCCTTGATTCTGCTATGAAGCTCCTTCATTCCTTCTGCAAAGTCCTCTACACTAGCACTCTTGAATTCATCTTGTTCTGAATCTTTCAATTCAGAGACTCCCCTTGGTTGCATTCCATATACAATTTGGAATGAACTCTGCCCTTTGCTTCTATTGAGTGAATCATTGTAAGGGAATTCTTCCTATGGAAGAATGTGATCCCATTGACTGTGGTGTTAAGTCACTAAGCTCCTTAACAAATCTCCCAAGCTCCTATTCACGACCTCTGTCTATCCATCCGTCCGAGGATGATATGCTGAGCTAAAAGACAAGTTTGTCCCCAGCTTCTTCCATAAGGTCCTCCATAATTGTCCTACGAAATTGGTATCTCGATCAGAAACAATACTCCTTTGCAAGCCGTGAATTCTAATGACTTCCTTGAAAATCAGGTTCGCAATATGAGTTGCGTCATTGCTTTTCTGGCATGGTATGAAATGTGCCATATTTGAAAATATATCTACAACTACAAAGATTGAATCATATCCCCTCTGTGTCCTTAGCAATACTAATATAAAATCCATGATCACTGCATCCCACGGCCTTTCGGGTATGGGTAATGGATGATATAACCCTGCATTCTGCCTTTTTTCCTTCGTGTGCTGACAAATTCTGCACATGTCCACAAATTTCTTCACATTTGTCTTCATCCCTCACTAGTAATATGAGCCATTCAGCTTTAAGAATGTTTTGTTATGACCGAAGTGTCCAACCAATCCTCTGTTGTGCTTTTCCTTTAACAAATTCTCCCTCATGGAGCATTTCAAAATACATAGTTGATTTCCCTTGAACAATAGTCCATCCTGGATCATGTACTCTATCCATTGTCTTCTGTCCCTGAGAATTGGATTCTCAGACACCTCATATGCCTCTTTTAAATCTGGATCATCCTCGTACATTTATTTAAGGTTATCAAAACCCAAAGTCTTAACTCTGAATTCCTGCATGAGCAAACATTTCCTGCTCAAAGCATCAACAACTTTGTTAGCAGTTCTAGAAATATGCTTAATCACAAAAGTAAAATTCTGCATGTATTTAATCCATTTAGCATGTTTTTGATTCAACTTCTCCTGTCGAGTTGCGAATTGCAAAGTGTGATTATCGCTATACAAAACGAACTCTTTTGGAACCAAATAGTGCCTCCATTTCTTCAGCGCTTGTATGACTACGTAGAATTCTTTGTCATATGTCGAATACTTGATATTTTCTTCATTCCATTTTTCATTGAAATACGCAACCAACTTGTTGTCTTAGCTTAAGACAACTCCAATGGAAAATCCACTCACGTCACACCTCACCTGGAATGTCTTGCTGAAATCTGGCAAAACCAGAATTGGTTGCTCAATGATTTTCTTCTTTAGCAGGTTGAAGCTCTTCTTCACTTCCTCTGTCTAGTGAAAAGATTTATGTCTTTTCTTAACCATATCCATCATCGGTGTGCTAATTCCACTGATTTTTTCATATGAATTTACTATAGAAGCTAGACAAACCATGGAATCTTCGAACTTCAAACATGCTCTTCGATGATGGACAATCCTTAATCGCCTTTATCTTTTCTAGATCCATTTTTAGTTCATTGGCAGAGATAAAAAAAACCAAATAAATGAGTTATGTCCTCATAAATGGCGATTTCTTCATGTTGATCAACAATTTCTCTTGCTGTAACCTTCTCATCACTGCAGCTAAATGCTTCAAATGCTCTTCTTCAGTTTTGTTGAAAATTAATATATCATCAAGATATATGATGACAAATTTCCCAATGAAATCTCTCAGGACATTGTTCATCAACCTCATGAAAGTACTGGGCGCATTCTTCAAGCCAAATGGCATGACAAGCCATTCATACAGCCCTTCATTCATCTTGAATGTTGTCTTCCATTCATCACCTTCTCTCATTCTAATCTGATGATATCCGCTTTTCAAATCAATATTTGAAAAAAACTTTGCTCCACTCAAGCAATCCATCAAGTCATCCATTCTTGGCAATGGGAACCTATACCTGATGGTAATTTTTCTGATTTCCCTTGAGTCTGTACACATTCTCTAGCCACCTTCCTTCCTTGGGCTAAGCACTGTTGGAACAGCGCATGGACTCAAGCTCTCTCGAATCAATCCTTTGTCCATTAAGTTCTGGACCTGTCTCTTAACTTCTTCATTTTCCTGTGGTGTCAAACTATAAGCTGCTTTGTTCAGAAAACTAGCTCCAGGTATAAGATCGATATGATGGCTTATACTCCTAATAGGTGGCAATGAACAAGGTAGTTC
>JASDQU010373980.1:77506-88737 GCA_032191745.1 Picea mariana | reverse complement strand
TTATTGGCAATGGGCACAATTAATCATATTTTAATCTAAAATTCTAATATGATGGCTAACAATTAGAGATGTTGGAAAATTCTTAGTCGTCCTCCCAAATCAATGAATGTGATTTACTCTTCATAATCTCCTTGTATTTTTGAATACATCATTTAACCTGTTTACTTTTTAACATTTACCTAATCCTATTAAAAAATTACTATAGCACTATATGATTGCCACATTTAAATGATTAACGTTTAACATTATGACGTTTTGATTATTAACCACAATTTTCCTCACCTGTCCCTGCATTTTCGAGGCGTTTTAGCAATCCGTGCATTTCATATTGGGCAGAGCATAGTAATATATGATGCAAAGTGTCTCTTTGTAGCTACATTCTTCACGATGGCTCAATGAACTCAGTTGGGTTCTTCACGATGGCTCAAGAAACTACGCGTATAAGAGTGGACAGGTATTGCAAATATCTAGCCAAGTGAAAATGTAAGTGGGATGGTAGAGGTGGCCGCACTGGACTTGAGATGCCTGCTCACCCAATTCAAAATCGAAATGGCAATTTGGGTAGGATGAAGTGATACTGTTATTATTATTTGTATGATGCTCCGAAATCAGCATAATACGTGCGTGCACAGTCACATTTTATTTACAAACCTAATTAAAGTTGATGTTAAAATTATGTTTAATAAAGTAAATATGCCTTTCTCCGTTCATACAGTCACAATTATGTGAGTGTGCTAGTAACATGATACAATAAACTCCCTTGTAAATAATATTTAAAAAAAAAAATAAAATAAAATTGTATAACTTAATATTTTGTAATTTATTTTTTTTAATTTTTGATTTTTGATCATCACAACAATTAACTTGTGTTTATTTTTATTTTTATTAATAAAAAGATAATAACAATAACTAGCTCTCATATGTGAATAAAAAAAATCAATTTAATAATAAAAATTATAATAACAATAATAACTCCATTACACATATCTAATATTCAATTTACCACAATTATTATATACCAGCATGTCATGTCATAAACCACAAGTCACGTCTTTGAACATAACTCCCTAGGTGTTTGATAATATCCTATCTCCAATAATGTGGTTTCCCTATCCTCTTTACAGGTTACACATGTTCCACACCAACCTAGAGTTTGGAGGCATTGATTATTCTCAGGGTTTGTGTGGGCCGAGTGTTTTTTTTGAAAGCCTATTCTAGCTCTCCAATTCTTGTATTCAACGGCTTGAATTTGAAGCGATTCTTCAATTTTTTTTATCTGAACAACAAAGGAGCTTTAAGATCAGGGATTTGTTCGGCGCAATCACCAAAATTTTAGTGGAGGTTTAAAGATTGAAGCTGTTGCAGGTTTAGTCCTTGAGAAGTAGCTTTAATCAGCTGTAAATAGCCATGGGAAGAGGCAGACAAGATTATAACACGCAGAGCCCTGTCATCACGCCCTCCAACCTGAAAATTTTCCCGCTTGGGCCAGAGATGTGGAGGATTGCCCTAAAGAGTTACGAGGCTGGGAGTGGAGATGTCTAGAGGCGGCAGGAAAAAAAAGAGGGTTGGAACGAGCTGCAAAAGCATCGGGGTCGTCGGTTTGGATGCTCATCATGGATTAGTTTAATGACACGCTAGTAATAATTTTACTAGTGGCCGCTATCGTTTCGTTTATTCTTGCTTGCATTGATGGCGAGAAAGGAAGTGAAATGGATATCACTGCTATCGTCCAACAGCTGGTTATTTTCTTGATTTTGATTGTCAATGCTACTGTTGGCGTCTGGCAAGAGAGTAATGGGGAGAAAACCTTGGCCGCTTTGAAGGAAATGCAGTCCAAACATGCCATGGTGAAAAGGTATGGGAATTTCATTACGAATTTTCCTGCAAGAGAATTAGTTCCCGGCGATGTTGTCTAGCTTAGAGTAGGTGATAAGGCTCCTGCCGACATGAGGGTTTTGCGTTTGATAAACTCAACCGTGAGAGTAGAGCAAAGCTCGCTTACTGGTGAAAGTGTGGCGGTGAATAAGAGCCACCACAAAGTGGATCATGAGGACGTGGAGTTGGAAAAAAAATGCATGGTTTTTGCTGAAACAACCGTTATCAACGGTTCATGCATCTGTCTTGTAACGGCCACAGGAATGTATACGGAGATAGGCAAGGTTCATTCTCAGATCCATGAAGCTTTCCAAAGATACTCCGTTTGAAGAAAAAGTCGAATGAGTTTGGCGAGTTTCTGATTTCCATTATTGGAGTCGTCTGTGCACATGCTTCTGGTGGGGTTCCTCCTCGTGGCTTGGCCTGGCGCTTTGTTGATAGCTCAAAAGAATGCTATTGTGAGAACTAACGGGTTGTGCACATGCTATGCTATGCTCCTTGTGGGCGCTTCTCGGCTTGGCGCTTAATCTGTTGGGCCCCTCCATGCGCCTTGTGTTGCATTGAGTGCCATGTTGACTTGCTATTAAATTACCAAGTGTAGAGACTTTAGGCTGTATCAAACATTGACAACTAACCAGATGTCCGCAGCAAAATTGTAGCAAAAGGATCATACCCATTTTCTCTCCGAGATTATACTGTTGAAGGTAGTACTTATGATCCTTGTGATAGGATAATTCAAGATTGGTCTGAAGAGAAAATGGACGCCAATCTCCAGTGGATTGCAAAAATTGCTGCTTGGTGTAATGATGCAGATATTGCATATATTGGTCATCAAAACTGCTCTATTGGCGTTCCCACTAAAGCAGCTTTGAAGGTTCTAGTTGAAAAGATGAAATTACTAGATTTGAGGAAGTATCTAAAGGCTCAAAGGGATGACTACCATTCGGATTATGCAGAAACTAGATTAGTTTGTTGTGGACGAGGATCCTTCATATTTAAAGTTACCAACACTGACGGTCCTCTTTAATAGAATCACGGGTTGATTTCTCGTTAATGCAAGGACGGATGTCTAGGATGTCGTGAGGAGCCTGAGAAACAATCAATACCATGATGGCGTGAAGGACGTAACCCTCTTCGTCATTGCGTCATTGCGTAAATACTCCATCTTTATCACTGTTCACCGCCCCCCGAATTGTTGACATGAAGTGAATTCTGACGTCTTGCAAATTGAAGATTTCCCGTCAAAAGAATCTTCGATTTGCACGCCCGGTATTAAATTCGGAATCGTTCCATTTTGGCCGACGCGCTGCACTAAACTAATCTTCTGGAGGNACACCGCCCCCCGAATTGTTGACATGAAGTGAATTCTGACGTCTTGCAAATTGAAGATTTCCCGTCAAAAGAATCTTCGATTTGCACGCCCGGTATTAAATTCGGAATCGTTCCATTTTGGCCGACGCGCTGCACTAAACTAATCTTCTGGAGGACGCAAAATTCCTACAGCGTTTAAAGAAAGAATTTTCATTGAGTGAGTTTATTATCGGAAAAGAGATCACGCAAAAGGGATTTCACCACACAAAACAAATTCACCCTTTTTCAATGTTACACTTATACTTATCCTTCCATCTATATCTTTTTCAGGATGCAGAATGGAACTTGCCAACTAAGGCTACGTTGTTAGGTTCATTGTTAAACTTTTAACTCCTCCTTGTTCATTGATAGCTTTCTCCTCGAGAGCAATCTTGTGATAATGATAGAGTTAAAGATGATTGTTCATATCATTTTTATAAATTTATAAAATTAAATAAATTTTGCAATTTTTTTTTTAAATAAAATATTAATTTAACAAAAAGGTAGTGGATACATTATCTATTATAATGATTTTAAAAATATATATTATTATATAGTCTCTTATAAAAAGTGATTTTTTCAAGTCAATCCCTTTAAAGTCAACATTCTTGTTATTGAATTGGCCAAATTTGTTTATTTATTTTAAGTTAAAGTCAATTCTTTTAAAGCCTACTTCAAATTTGTTTCCTTATTTAAAGTTAAATCCATTCCTTTTAAAGGCCTTGTTTTAAACGGGTTTGGCTGTTTAGTTATCCTATCACTTGAAAAAGATTTTAGATTCTCTATTTATGTAATCAATTGTGATTTTATAGTGCGAGTGAGGAGTTTGATTTTTCTAAGGTGTTTACATGAAAATAACGCTAAATCTTTTAATTTCAAATACAACTATTTATTTAGAAGAGTTCATAGAAAGATGATGGTTTTTTTTTGCCCCTAGTATTTGAGCCTAAGCTCTCATACCATATGTAACACCCATCTAGGATGTTAGGCAATTAATCATTCATTAAATACATATGCATTAACAACTTTGATCTAACATAATTTTATTGATTTTTATTTCCACAGCTCTTTTACATTTGCTCAATGATAACTATAAATAACATGATGAAATAAATAATATGTTAAGTCTAAGATTTAAAACTCAAAACAAAAGTAAAACAAAATACTAATGAAAATACCTCCTCCATGGTCTATTGAAGTTCATCAATTGCAATGTATCTTTTTTAGTAGTGGAAATATGCTTCCAACCATTTTTTTCTTGCTTTGCCAGAGTGAAACAACGAAATCCTCCCAACCAACTAGGAGCCTAGCCAGCTTCCTAGCTCTGTTTCCGTGGCTACAAGAACAACAAAGCACAAATGCTCAAAGAAAACCATCATAAGAAATATATCATCCAAAGATTTCACAACCTCTCATCATGCTCAAAACCTCTTCCATCCTCACCACTTATTTTCTCTATTTATCAAGTTTCAATACACCCCTCCCCAAGTCTCCTCAACCACTCTCATTATTATCCATCAACCTCCCTTATCTATATTTTTGGTAAAAGATTAAAATAAACTAAAATATAAATAACTTGCATTAAACAACAATAAATAAAATGCAAAGCCTTTCTTCTCATGCTAGCTAATAAATGAAATTTGACAATTTTCCCAAAATGTACATAACAACCCACCATGCTCATTTAATTTATCATACGAACCATCAATCAAAGTCAAAGAAGGTATTAAATGCTTCTAGATATTTTGTATGCAATATAATTTACATAATCAATAAACATTCAATTAAATAGTTAATAATCTACTTTAATAATTAATACATTAATTAATTGTACTAGTGTACATGTATAGGGTATGTGTGCGTAGCTAGCAGACACATATCTCATGCATGTACTAATGATAAACAACCATTTCCTCTAGTGAATAGTTCCTATATGATCACACCAAGACATGTAGGACAACAAATCACGTAATGTATTATTTAATAATCTTAACGAACAAAATTACACCAATTCATCAATAACTCATTATCACACTTAAAATATCAATAGGAAATCAAAAGAGGGTTTTAAGCATGGTAGGAACCAAGTGAGTAAACAATAGTGACATCTCTAATCCCCAATCAGTATTTTCAACTAACATCGAAGCATCCTTCATTCCTAATCTACTTTCATCTTCCATCCTATCCTTTCCTCTGTTGGACTAAGTTAGAGGGTCAACTATATTGACCTAAATAAAGATAGAACCCGAAGTGGAAGTGTCATACATCTCGAACAAGCTTCCCCAATAGACAACTAGTAGTCACCATCACACATCTAGGGGAGCGTGACTTCACACAACCCTCCCATGACTCTAGGTTTCAGAGGATAAATGGTGGGAAATACCTCCACCCCTCCTTATAGAACTAGGGTCAACACTTTACATCAAGTCGTATTGTGCAACTACTGTTCCTTGAGTCACACCATCAAACAACCACTCTAGGAAAGTTGCGTGTCCTGTCAAAACCACACTTACTACAAATCATAAGAATATTTTGACTAATGAATTAAATAATAATTATAACTTATAGCATACACTATCTTCTTGATGTCTACGACATCCATGTTACCTCATCACCGTGGTCATTTGGCTATCACATAGCTCATCAATCTGTAGGTTAGTTCACTAATAAGTCATATCCATGTATATATATCATAATTTTATATAAGAATCCATACCTGTTTTGACGTTCAATTAAGAAATGTATGTTTATTTTTATCATGTCTTACATCTGTTATGCATTCTCAACATAATTTTGAATTAGTATCCATGTACCTCAATTTCACATCTTAATTTGCATGTTTAAGAAAATCAAAGAGTTATCATCATCATGAGCATATAACAATTAAAATAATAGTATGCAACACATAATTAGGTCTAGACTTACACTTGTCACATGTGTATATAAATATTGTTGAGTCCAAATAGTTGTTAAAAAATAAATTACTAAGATGAAAAAAATTAAAGTTCTAACTACCTAAAGCCAAAATATGGGGCGTTACAATACGAAAGTGGTCAGCTTCCACATATGAGCATATATGAAAATGGTCGACTTATGTATATGCACATATACGAAAATCAACCACTTCCACCTATGTGCATATACAAAGTCCAACTAATTTTGTATATGTGTATATATGAAAGTGACCAACTTCCGTATATGTGCATATATGAAAGCCGACCACTTCTCTATATGTGCATATACATAAGCCGACCACTTGCATTTATGCACATATATGAATGTGGTCGACTTCTGTATATGCACATATACAAAATCCGACCATTTTCATATATGTGCATATGTTGAAGTGGTCATCTTTGGTATATGCGCATATACGGAAGTGGTTAGCTTCCATATATGTGCATATGCGGAAGTTGTCAGCTTCCGTATATGTGCATATATGGAAGTTGACCACTTTCGTATATACATATATACAGAAGTTGACCACTTATGTATATGCACATATATGGAAGTCTACTACTTTCGTATAAGCACATATACGAAAATGATCGGCTTCCATATATGCACATATATGGAAGTTGACCACTTCTATGTATGCACATATATGGAAGAAGACCACTTCCTTATATGCACATATAAGGAAGTGGTCAACTTCCTTATATGTGCATATAAGAAAGTGGTCTTCTTCCATATATGTGTATATACAAAATTGGTCAACTTTTTTATGTATGCATATGACACATATATGAATGTTGACCTCTTCCGTATATGCACATATAAAAAATATGACCACTTCTGTATATGTGCATATACGAAAATGGTCGGATTTCGTATATTCGCATATGTGGAAGCCGACCACATTCATATATGCGCATATACGCAAGTGGCCATCTTCTATATATGCGCATATAGGGAAGTGGTCAACTTCCCTATATACGCATATATGAAAGTTGACCACTTTCGTATATGCACATATATGAAAATTGGATTCCGTATATGCACATATACGGAAACACACATATAGGTAAAACCACTTCCATATATGCACATATATGACAGTTTTCATCTATAAATGTGCATTTATGAGAGGTGACTTCTATATATGCGTGCTTCTATATATGTGCATATACAGAAGCTTTCATCTGTAAATGCGCATTTATAGAAGACAAATTCCATATATGCTCGCTTTTGTAAATGTGCATATATGACAGTTGTCATGAGTAAATGCACATTCATGGAAGTCAACTTCTCTATAAGTGCGCATATATGGAAGCTATCTTTCATAGATATATATGGAAGATCTCTTCCGTAAATTCACATTTATGAAAGTGGCTTCGATATATGCACGCTTCCGTAAATACACATTATGGAACCTCCCTAGAAAAAATGTATTAAGGGAAGACAGATTCTTGAAAGGTGGAGTCACCAAATGAGTTTAAAGAAGAGCTCATCAAAGGAGGAAGGGGAACATCCTTCAACTGGAGTTGTCAGGAAAGGTAGGGAAATGTTTTGGGATAACTTGTCAAAGTGTCGTTAGGGTTTGGAAGAGGATTTAAAATCCTCCCCAACAACGACGCTAAAATGTTATCACACGAGTTGTAGGTTGGGAAAATCCTGAACCAAACCGCAATATGGTGACAAATAAGAGAGCACATATCCACATCTCAGATATGTAATCTCGTCACTTTAGAGGTGATGTGATCACCTCAAGAGGAAATCACGGGTGACCTTAGAGGAAACTAAGAAGGAAAAATATATTTATGAATGGATGCCCCTATAAGTCAAGTTGATAGATGGAAATAGGGTTGGAAACAAGTCTCAGTAGTAGTCAATGGTTTCCAATTCTTTGAGTACTTGCAAAAAGTGTTTGTACATGCTCAAGGGGACCTCTTTCGAAGTGATGTGGATGAGGTGTCATGGATGGGGGGAAATTTTTTTGAAGTAGGGTTCATAACATAGAAGGGGTTGTAGTGTCTCATTTATGGGTGCCTTTGTGGAGGGTGTGTTGCACTTTCATTTCAATGCAACCTTTTTCCAAGCCCATTTATTTCCTTTTATTCTTTTAGGATGTTTCAATGTTGAAGCCAAGGTAGGGCTTCTACCTAAGCATGAAAAATAGTGCCAACTTTGACTCTACCTTGGTCACATTATGCTTCCCTAAGTTGAAAACATGTGTGGGGCTTCTACCTAAGCATTAAAAATAGTTCCCACACATGCTCCACCTTGGTTGGTATTTTCTTATTAGTAATTTTTCACGGGTCCCATAAGTTTATTATGAGAGGAATTTCATTGTACTAGATATCCCTAAAGGATCATATAGAAGGTTAATTATTGGATTTTATTTTTTTCCAGCTACAAGTGTGTGGGCCTTCAACCCCTTTTTCCCATGAAATGAGGGACAACTCCTTATTGGGTCAGTATACCCAAAAATCCTAAAAGGTGAGGAGATGAAGGGATGAAGTGTGGAAATTTACAAGTATGGTTGGGAATGGCATGATGAATCATGAAGAGGGCTTACCAATAGAAAACCTATCCCTAAGGGTGACCCACTTTCTAGGGAGCAATGTCAACCACCAAAGTTTTGCCCCGTGGCAAAGAGCATAATTTCCAAGAAAACATTGCAGTAATAGATACAACAAACTCAAATGCATGAAATATTGAAATGACACTCACCATAATACTTGGTATGTACCTCATGGAGTAAGACCCAATGTCTTCCGAAGGCCAACTCATGTGGTGGATACCGTCGTGATGAACTTGTAGTTGTGGTGGAGGATTGGGTCTCTGTCTATGCAAGTGAACATTGTTGGTTAGGATGTCTCTCAATTATCCATGTATGCAACATCTTGAGGGATATTATGAAGAAATATTAATTTAAAAGACTCTTATGCTATTGTCAATGCTTCATCCTAAAAATATGAATAATCTTTGTGAAATAATAGCTTTGATAGTACCTTGTCATTTTAAAAACTATGATTACCTATATGTTCTAAAACCATAAACAAGGTCTCAACATGTGCTTTTGAGTGAGTAATTGTTTGTAATTTCATGTGCATGTGAGTGAGTTTTAGTTTCAAGATGTAAGGCGTCTTGTTTATTGTTTTCATGTGCTTCTCTAAGCCTAGAATACCTCACCATACTCTCTTACGAGTACATATTATATGACTCATGCACATTATTTAAAGTTAAAATATTTCTTCAAGGGATAATTTTTATTTACCAAGGCTCTTAAGGAATTGGCTACTTCATATTCAACTTGGGTATGGAAAACTTCATTTTTTAAAATCTTGATCAATATTCCTATCTTTAGGATAATTTTGAATATGCTACATGTATTAATCTTTCATGAAATTGTGCATACACATAGATTCGATTCATTCCTCATAAATTATGTATTAATCTCTCATGAAATTGTGCATACAAATAGATTCGATTCATTCTAAATATATAGTTTATTAGGAAAAATAATATTATGTTCTCATTATTATTTATTTTTCTTTCAAATATATCATAAATAAAAAAATTAATAATTGATTTTTTTACTCGTAACTTTTTATTATCTTATTCTTTTTAAAATAATTTAACTATATGTAACTTTATAGGTCCAAATGTAGAATTTAAAATCAAATAAAATACCTTTTGTTATATTTAGGCCTTCATATTTTGCATTAGCATTCAACCTATAATTTAAGTATTTTGTTTAAATTGTTTTTGGCTAAATTTACAATTGGACTCGTGTGACATTGGGTTGTATGAGACCTCCTTTTTTGTGGGACAATTTTGTAGGTATTCATTACCCCTATTAGTTATCAACATGTTCTTAACCATTAAATGTTTTCTTAAATTTTGTATACTATCAAAAGGTTTATAATTCTTAAATTTAATCTTTATATAAACACTTAATATTTATGCACATGGACCCTAAACAAATCCATGGGCCTTGCAAAGGGATTATTTTTCCCATAAGCATAATATGTGTGAAAATATGAAGATTACAAATGATTAAGCATGAAAATAAATCTATGAGGTGCTAAACTATTGTTTCTACTCTAATGGAACATGCATAGGATCCATACTTACAACACATGCCCTATAAATAAAATATTGTTTCCATAATCACAATATATGTGCCATTATGTGATTGAGAAAAGAGGAAAAAAAATACAAAAGATTCATTTTTATGTAAAAAAATAATATTCTTTTCCTTTGAAAATAGAAAAAATTATATTAAAATTTTAAAATTTTAAAACATGAGAGATGTAAATCTCTCCATAATATTTCCAACCATTCAACAAATAAAAAGAGATTAAGGTAAAATTTCCATCCTTAAAAGGATAAATTTGTGAAGAACATGTAAGTTTTATGTTTATTTATAAATTTAGGAGTGCACATTATTTAAAGTTCAAATATTTCTTAAGGGACAATTTCTATTTACCAAGGTGCTTAACAAATTGGCTACTTCATATTCAACTTGGGTATGACAAACTTCATTTTTTAAATCTTGATCAATATTCATATCTTCAGAATAATTTTGAATATGCATACACATAGATTCTATTCATTTCAAATATATGGTTTATTAGGAAAAACAATTTTATGTTCTCATTATTATTTATTGTTTTTTTCAAATATATTGTAACTAAAAATTTAATAATATTTTGTTTTACTTGTAATTTTTTATTACGTTATTCATTTTAAAAGAATTTAACTACATGCTACATTGTAGGTCCAAATGTAGAATTTAAAAATAAATAAAATATCTTTTGTTATATTTAGGCCCTCATATTTTGCATTAACATTCAACCTATAATTTAAGGGTTTTGTTTAAATTGTCTTTGTCAAATTTAGAATTACTACTCGCTTGACACAAGGTTGATTCCAATTGTTACCAATGATTTTATCTTTGACCCATTAGTTGCAAATATTTGGAAGATGGATTTATAGTAATTATATTAGGTTTTTATTGATACCTATATTTATTTAGGTTAAAGATGAATTTGTAATAT